>MU717644.1:278192-294846 GCA_026770625.1 Nicotiana glauca | reverse complement strand
GTGGTATTAAAGTGAACCCAGCTCAGATTAAAGCTATTGAGGAAATTCCTGATGTACTGACAAATAAAAAAGAAGTTTAAAGACTGACAGGGAGGATCGCAGCCTTGGGAAGATTCATCTCAAAATCATCAGAAAAGTGTTTCAAGTCCTTCTCAGCCCTTAAAAAGCAAGATCACTTTGAATGGAATGAAGACTATCGACAAGCACTTAGAAACTTGAAAACATATTTGGCAAATCCACCATTGTTAGCGAAACCTAAGACTGGTGAAAGGCTCTTCATCTACCTTGCTGTTTCAGAAGTCGCGGTAAGTGTTGTTTTGGTTTGGGAAGAACAAGGTAAATACTCTCCTATTTATTATGTTAGTAAATCTTTGTTAGATGTAGAGACACGGTATCCGCAATTAGAGAAATTAGCACTAGCTTTAATCATGGCATCTAAAAAATTGAGACCATATTTCCAATGTCACCCAATTGCTGTAGTAACTGCATTTCCCTTACGTAATATACTGCATAAACATGAATTGTCAGGAAGATTAGCTAAATGGGCTATAGAATTAAGTGAATATGAAATTACGTGCCTACCTAGAACAGTAATAAAATCCCAAGTACTGGCAGATTTCGTGGCTGATTTTAGCCAAGGGATGCAATTAGAAGCAGAAAAAGAAGTTCAAGTACTCAATGGAGCAAATCCAGGAATATGGACTTTATTTACTGATGGATCGTCTAACATTAAAGGTGCAGGGTTAGAAATTGTTTTAGTACCACCCGCGGGAGAAACTATTAGGTAAGCTATTAAATATAATTCCGTAACTAATAATGAAGCAAAGTATGAAGCTGTGATTGCAGGTCTGAAATTGGCACGAGAACATGGGATAAGTCAAGTGGTGATCCAAAGTGATTCTCAACTCGTGGTTAATCAAATGCTGGGGACTTACACAGCCAGGGAGGTAAGGATGCAGCAATACTTGGAAAATGTAAGGGAACTGATAAAACAGTTCCAGTCTTGGAAGGTTATACAAATACCAATGGATGATAATGTTGAAGCAGATGCCTTAGCGAACCTTGCATCAGCAGCTGATATAACAAAGGATGCCAATGCCTCAGTTATACATTTATTTCACTCGGTTCTCGAACCTGATAAGAACGAGGTAAATTTTAATAATCTAAGTTGGGATTGGAGAAATGAACTTGTAGATTTTTTGCAGTATGGTACCGTACCTGATGACAAGACAAAAGCACATGCACTTCGTAAAAAGGCAGCTCGTTACTATTTAAAACAACGTAACCTTTATCGAAAAATGTTTGGTTGCCCATTAGCAAGATGCTTTGGACCTTCTCAAACGGAATATGTAATAAGGGAAATACATGAAGGACATTGTGGAAACCACGCAGGAGGAAGGTCACTGGTAAGAACTTTGACCAGGGCAGGATATTACTGGCCAAAAATGGAAGAAGAAGCAACGAGCTTCGTAGCTAAATGCGATAAATGACAGAGGTACGGTAATAATATGCACAGACCTGCTGAGTTGTCACATCCGGTTATTGCACCGTGGCCATTTATGAAATGGGGAATGGACATAGTTGGACCATTGCCTCAAGCTAAAGGACAGGTAAAATTTCTACTCGTACTCACTGACAATTTTACTAAATGGGTAGAAGCAGGAGCATTTAAACAGGTACGAGAAAAAGAAGTCAAGGATTTCATTTGGAAAAATATCATTTGTCGATTTTGTGTACCAAAAGAAATTTTATGTGATATTGGTCCACAATTTATCGGAGCTCAGGTCACGGAATTCCTTCAAAGTTTGCAAATAAAAAGGATAACATCAACACCATATCATCCAGTAGGGAATGGGCAAGCGGAATTGAAAAATAAAGTCATCATCAATAATTTAAAGAAATGATTAGAGGAATCAAAGGGTAACTGGCCTGAAGTATTACCTGGAGTCTTATGGGCATATCGCACAACCACGAAAAAAAGCACAGGTGAGACCCTTTTTTCCTTGGTTTACGGGGCTGAGTCACTTATCCCAATTGAGATAGGGGAGCCAAGCACGAGGGTGTCCCAAGAAACGCAGGAATATAATGATAAAGAGATGCGGGTCAATTTAGATCTGTTAGAAGGCAGGAGAGAGGCTGCGTTAATAAGAATGACCGCACAAAAGTAAGTGATCGAATGATATTACAACAGAAAAGCTCGTTTGCGATACTTCAAAATTGTGGACTTCGTGCTTAAAAAATTCTTTCAATCTACAAAGGCAGCCAACACTGGTAAGTTATGTCCAACTTGGGAAGGGCCCTATAGAATTCATGATATTGCAGGGAAAAGAGCATATGAGTTGGAGACAATGGACGGGAGAATACTTCCCTCACATTGGAATGCTGTTCATTTGAAGAGATATTACTTCTAAGCAAAAACACTCGGTCTGGTGTCATTATGTTAGATTTTATTTTTTGAATTATTAACAATTTTTTGACTAACGATTTTAGATGATAGGCAAAACGCTTACCCGTATTAAATGATGAGTTGCGACCTGTAAGGCAAAATGGAATACACTAAAATTCCAGGCCCAGGGTTACAATAATTCTGATAGAAACATACATGGGTAAAGCAGTCTTCATCTATAATCATACCCCCGAGTCCCGATCATACCCCGAGTCCCGTACGTATTTCCTTTTCAGGAAAGGAGCCAGATGGAGGAAACAATCAAGTACTCGAGGCTTCATACTTCAACACTCAAACACTTGGGGGACTACATAGAATATACAATCACGTGTATATAAAAGGCAAAGAAGACGGAGTAAAATCAAGCCTAAAAGAAGTCAAGTGCAGAGTGGAAGCTAAATGAGTCATGACATTCCATCATAGTATTCTTTCCCATGAGAACAATGGAATCACCTCTCAAACCCTTCCTAATTAGGGTGAAGGCTGTATATGAAAACGGGTTATAAGGAAAAACCCAGTATTTATTGTTCTATTTTTTGTGAATCTGTTACAAGAAAAACAGTTACGACAAAGTTATAGATGTAATTCAAATACATGTAAGGAATGATTTACAACTTGTCAAAGTTCATGAATAAAAACTTGTTCAAGTTATTCCAGATAAATATGTATGTTCCTATTTCTTATATCGTATAAAACACCATTATGAAGTTGAACGTCCTCTTCATCAAATGTCAATATATAAAAGGGCCCTCTTTTATAAAACTCATGTTATTTAATCGTAAGAATAATGAAAGCATTTTCAAAAAGTAAAAATGCAATCTATTCTTTAAGTCCTACAAAATAAGAGGCATGAATAAAACAGACGGAAGTTTGAAAAAACGAACTTCTTAAAATATTAAAAATCAAGTATAAAACTTGATCATCGAATCAAAATTGCCCCTTAAACAAAGCTTGGGGACTTGAAGTCTTAAAAAACTCTAAGTCGGGATTTTAAGTACAAAAAGCTATTATAAGAAACCAAAAACTTTGAACATAGACTTCCAGAGGGGAACTTGCAAAAAGGGGAAATCTCAAATTACAAAAAAAAACCTTTTATGGTAAAAGAACTGAAGAGGGATCATTTACAGGCTCAACTGCATTTGCATCATCAACAACTAAGAGTTGATTTTCAGTCATGGTATTGGCAACATCCACGGGTGAAACCCCAACTTGACTAATGACGATAGGCGCGGAAGAACTTAAAGAAACTGCAACATTAGCAGTGATCTCATCAGATACAAGAGTCTTAGGAACAACAGACACGGGGACTTTAGATACAGGAACTTCATCTATGGAAGCTTCAACCAAAGCAGTCTCAATTAAAGAAGTTTCATTTGAAGCAACCTTAATCAAAGAGTTTTCAACTACGGGAAGACTAGTTTCAGGAGATGAAAAATCCAGTGGCTGTTGTGCTCTCTTAATGGCTTCATTTACCTTAGCCAACTCGGATTCAAGGTTAAAATCTTCCTGGCTCACCTATACCAAAGTGTCACGGCGGGTCTTGAGAAAAGTCCAACTCACTTCAATGTTGGAGGATTCCTCGAGAAGTTCATAATCCTTCTCCCAGGCCGTAACTTCATTCTTGAGCTCCTCATTCTTAAGCAAAATAGAATCATGAGATGAGTGCAATGAGGTGTGAGAATTTTCTAAAGCACGAACTTTGTCTGTAGAGGCTCGCAAATCCCCTTGTACTCGAGCAAGCTCTTGTGCCACCCCTTCTGCATGTATTTCTTTCTGAGCTAACAAAGCTTTTAGAGCTTTATTTTCATCAGCAACCATGGATAATTTCTCCGCAAAAAGTTCTTTTTCTCTATTAGACTGATCTGAAGTAGCCTTGACCGTTGCCAATTCAGAGGTAAGAGTTTGGACTTGTTTCTCTATGGAACTTTTTCTTCTCTCCAAAATGTCCATATCAATCTGCGAACTTTCATACTGGCCTTTCCAATTGTTGGCCTCCAATTGAGAGTCATGAGCAGCTTCTTTTGCATCGTGAGCAGTTTTCTCTAAGTCACGAGCCAGTTTCTCTAAAAGAGGAACTCGATTCATATGCTCGGTACCAATGAGGTTGACCTATTCATGTGAAAGATATAAGATTAAAAATTCCTAAAGAAAAAAGAATCTTGATAAAACAAGAGATTAAGGGGTACCTTCAAACTGGCATGAACATTGTCATTCAAGAGAGTCATATTACTATGACTCTCAAGTTTTGCTTTGTCAGTGGGACCAATCAAAGGTTTGAGCCAGGTATCGACTTGTCCAGATTTCCTCAGGAGACTGCTATTAATAGGAACTTCAATGGTAGCACTCCTCATAGTGGAACTCTTACTTGAGGAACCTACTTCTATGTGATGAATTATAGGAGGAGTGATTGTCAGAGAAGGGACAGTAGAGAAAGGAATAGAAGTAACAAATGAGGGAGGCAGAGCAACAATCACAGGAACGGTAGATGAAGACAAGGGAAGTTCATCCAAAACCGGACCTAAAGGACCACTACTAAAACCACTGATAAAAAGCTGATTTATAGAGTCAACAGTATCAGACGGGGGAGAAATGTCATCATCAGGAATAACCACTGGAACAACGACAGGTTCGGAAAGGGGCAGGTCAGGAGAGATATTGATCTCATCATCATAAACAATTCATCTCCTGGCTTGTGGTCTAGTTACCAAAGAGCCCTCACCCTCTCCTTCAGAATCATCTTCAAGGACTGATTTTCTTTTCTTAGATCTCGGGGGAGCTGAAATATCTTGATTTGATCCTAGGAATATGTCTTGGCCACGAGATGCCAAGACACCTTCAAGAGTAACTCCTCGAGTGGCAAAACCTAAGAAAAGGAAGGTTAAAAAGCCAAGACAGTAGAAATACTTAAGGTAAAAAAATAACACAAACTCTTACCATGAGTCTTTGGTTTCCAACCGTAGCGACTGGAAAGGATTTTCCACGTCCTACCTTCCATTGGTGCAGCCTTCAAAAGTTTTTCTACCCAACCACGGATATTGGATACGGGTTCAACCATACCCATGGTTGCTGAAAAAGAAACACAATAGTAAAAAACAGGTAAGGTAGAGAATAAAAAGGCACGGGGATATTTAATACTTACGTGCAAAATTCCACTTCTCTGGGAAGCGGATGTTTCTTTCACCGACTAAACCCACGGTGGGGGCAGCAACATACCGAGCATACCAGCCCCGGTCTTTATCATCTTCAAGATTCACCAAGACTCTTTTGCTCCTGGCTGCTAAACCAAATATTTCATTTCGGAAAAACCTAGGAGAGTACAGGTGAATTAAATGGGGGAAAGTAAAATCTACGTTGGCCTTACTAGCAAGATGCCTCAAGCAAGCAACAACTCACCATACTATTGGTCTGATTTTAACCAAGCAAACATCGAAGAAGCGACAGAAGTCTAGAATGACCGAGTCGATGGCTGGTTTGAACCCTAAAGTAAATGGGTAGGTATAAAAAAAGGAATAACCTATAATATAAGAGGTGATTCTTTGATTTGGGTTAGGAATAATAATTGGGAAATCTTCAGCACAATGACACTCCTTCCTAATTACGGGTGCCAAAGCACTTGTGATTAGAATGGGATAAGGATCGACATGATCTAGTGAAGCAACTTGAGTTTTTAGGGATTTTTTATCATGGTGAAAAGAAAATTCTGTGGGAATAATTTCTTCCACCAAGGGTTCACGCAGTGGCTCAGAAGAATCCTTACTTTGAGAGGAACCCCTTTGAGAATGCGAACCCCTGGTTCCAGAAGAAGGACCAGAACCAGAAGGAGGCGTTGAAGTGCTACCACGAGCAGAGCAAAAATTGCATAATCTGTCTCCTCTTCTATATCTTACAGGAGCATTAGGAAAATTATCTAAAATGGTAGTTTTCCTAGGGTTAGGATTTGATGAAGCCATTGATGCAAGAGTTGAATTAAAGCAGAGAATAATGAAGAAATTTGCAAGGCAGAAATGTTCGGTTTAATTTATGAGGAACAAGACAAAAAGAGAAGTTATATTTATACTATTGGAAAAAGTACGGTGATAAAGAAACCGTAATAATGGTAACTGATACTTCCATGAAAAGTGAAGCCAAAAAGAAAGTCTAAAAAAGTGCTGCGAGACAGTACAACCAATGAGGAAGCAATATGTGTCTAGTGCATTAAAAGGAAGTGATAGTTGAAGCGTCAACTTTATCAGAGTATTAATAGAGACAAAAATTCTCCTTTTATGAAATCCACTTCCTAAGTATTCAAACTGATGAATAAATAGAAAGTGGGTGGACTATCTGTATTGGGGAAAAATATATACATAAATGAATGAGGATAAGACATGACACGTGGAACCATCAAAAGATTATAATTGGTCAAAGAATCGTAGACTGGTGCAGGATAAAAGAGGTGCGAGACAAAAGGATAAAAAGAGATACGAGATCAAAAAGGAGGTACGAGATAAGAGGCTCAGAAGCCCCGTCCTTATTTAAGCGTAATTACGTACGATATACGAGAAGGATAATGAACCTGGTCAAATAAGAAGATAAAGATACAACATTTCAAGAGACATAAATAACGAAACCGTTAAAGAATATTTGTATTCAATGTAATGATTATGTAACGCAACATTTAATGTCAGTAAATATTCATAATAGCCTTATTATGGCTTAGGTGTAACGTACATTTACGAAGATTCTCCAAAGAGACCTATAAAAGGAGAAATATGTAAGCAGTGGGGGGGGGGGGGGGGGGGGAATCATTGAAATATACTTTGATTTACAAGCTTTCATATCTGAGTACTTGAAAATTCTTTTCTATATTTATTTTTCGATTATCAGTAACCCGATTCTTCTATTTTCTAGATTTGACTGAAAATTCATTTTTTGGTTGAACAGTAAGGTGTAGAGACTTTATGGTTGACACCATACTTGGAGAGCAAGGTATCAAAAGCCTAATTACAAAAGTGCGATCCACCATCACTAATGATTGCCCGGGGTGTACCAAACCTTGTGAAGATACTCTTTTTAAGAAATTCCACCACACTCCTAGCTTCATTGTTGGGCAAGGCCATGACCTCAACCCATTTTGACACATAATCCACTACTACTAGAATGTAAGTGTTCCCACACGAGCTAACAAAAGGACCCATAAAATCAATACACCAAACATCAAAGATATCAACTTCAAGAATTGTGTTAAGAGGCATCTCGTCTTTCTTGGAAATCCCTCCCGCTCCTTGGCATTGATCACATCTTTTTACCATATCACTAGCATCCTTAAACAAAGTCGGCCAATATAAACTGCAACTCAAAACTTTCAAAGTCGTCCTCACCCCTCCATGATGGCCACCATAGGGGAAGGAGTGACAGGCCTCCAAAATACTCTATTGTGTACCTTCCGGGACACACCTTCTAATCACACCATCCGTGCAAATCTTAAACAAGTACGGATCATCCCACTATCCCGTTTTAGTTTCTTCTTTTGGTTGGAAGAGAGCTCACACGGGACAATTCCAGTTACAATGAAATTTGCAATGTCCGTGAACCATTTCATGTCACACATAGACACGTAAAGAAGTTACTCGTAGGGGAATGTATCATTTATCTCAAGGCCGTCACATGGCCTTCCTTCCTCCTCCAAGCGGGACAAATGGTCCGCAACTTGGTTCTCACTTCCCTTCCTGTCCACTATTTCTAAATCAAACTCTTGAATAAGTAACACCCAACTCATCAATCTTTCCTTGGAATCCTTCTTGGTCATCAAATACCTAAGGGCGGCATGGTCGGTGTGCAGAATTACATTGGCCCCCATAAGATATGGCCTAAATTTCTCCATGGCAAATATAATGGCAAACTATTCCTTCTCCATCACAGTGTAATTCTGTTTAGCTTCATTCATAGTCTTACTTGCGTAGTACACGGGATGGAACATTTTGCTAACTCGTTGACCAAACACCACCCCCACCGTAATGTCACTTGCATCACAAATTAGTTCAAACGGAAAACTCCAATTGGGTGCGGTAATGATCGGGGTGGTGGTCAACTTGTGCTTTAAAATTTCAAAGGCCTCCATGCATTTTTCATCAAAAACAAACTTAGCATCTTCCTCTAGCAACTTGCAAAGGGGATTCACAACCTTCGAGAAATCTTTGATAAACCGCCGGTAGAACCCAGCATGCCCAAGGAAACTTCGCACCCCTTTGACAGAAGTGGGGGGAGGAAGCCTCGAAATCACCTCGATTTTAGCCTTGTCTACCTCAATTCCATGCTTATAAATCTTGTGACCCAACATTATACCTTCTTCAACCATAAAATGGCATTTTCCCAATTGAGAACGAGATTAGTTTCTTCACATCGAGCCAAGACTCTATCCAAGTTTACCAAGCACTCTTCAAAGGAATCACCAACCACACTAAAATCATCCATAAAGACCTCCAATATGTCTTCCACAATGTCGGTGAAAATAGCCATTATGCAACGTTGGAAGGTCGCCGGAGCATTCCACAACCCGAATGGCATCCGGGAGAAAGCAAATGTACCATATGGGCATGTGAAAGTGGTCTTCTCTTGGTCCTCCGGGGCAATTAAGATTTGATTATAGCCTAAATACCCATCCAAAAAGCAATAGAAAGCTCGCCCTGCAAGGCGATCAAACATTTGGTCAAGGAACGACAACGACAACGACAAATGATCCTCCCGGGTCACCTTGTTGAGTTTCCGGTAGTCCATACAAACTCTCCACCGGTAATTGTCTGAGTGGGAATAATTTCATTGTTGTCATTTGTCACCACCATCATCCCTCCTTTATTCGGTACACATTGGACCAGAGAAGTCCATGAACTATCGAAGATTAGATGAACCACACCCGTACCTAGCCATTTGATTACTTCTTTCTTCACCACCTCTTGCATTGCCTCATTGAGCTTCCTTTGGTGTTCTAAGGAAGACCTTGCATTCTCCTCCAAAAAGATTTTATGCATGCAAAATGTGGGGCGTATTCCCGAATGTCGGCCAATGTCCACCTAATTGCTTTCTTTCTCCTTTTGAGAACCGCTAAGGTGGCGTCTACCTGCAAGTTAGTGAGGCAAGAAGAAATAATAATTGGTAAAGTAGAATTTGAGCCCAAGAACTCATACCCGAGGTGTGGAGGAGTGGTTTCAACTCCAACACCGGTGGCTCCTCAATGGATGACTTAGTTGGTGGAGTTTTCCTATTTTCAAGATCCAAGGACAATTTTCTAGTCTCATAAGAGTAGAGCCCATATCGTGCAAAGCATTCATGCATTCTACTCTACTTGCATAATTATTGACATCCATGTTTAGTAGCACGGCCTCAAGGGGATCCTCCATGTTGATTATAGAACTTGTGTCACCCACAATCACAGTTGTGACAATGTCCACAAAAGAGCACACCTCGGTACTATTTGGTTGCCTTATGGATTTGCCAACATGGAAGACCACCTTTTCATCTCCCACTCGGAAAGTTAGTTCACCCGCTTCAACATCAACCAAAGCCTTCCCCGTTGCTAGGAAAGGTCTCCCAAGAATAATCGGGACTTCAAAGTCCACTTCACAATCTAATATGACAAAGTTGGCCGGCAATATGAATTTGTCCACCCGGACAAGTACGTCATCAATTATACCCAAAGGCCGCTTTATCGACCAATCCGCCATTTGAAGTCTCATTGAGGTTGGCCTAGGTTGCCCAATTCCCAAAGTCTTGAAGACCGAATAAGGCATCAAATTTATGCTAGCCCCAAATCACAAAGGGCCTTGGCAAAATCCGTACTACCAATAGTGCAAGTGATAGTAAAAGATCTAGGGTCTTCAAGTTTCGGGGCTATAGAATGTACGATAGCACTCACTCAATGAGTCATCTCAATTGTTTCACACTCCATCGACCTCTTCTTAGTTACCAAATCCTTCATAAACTTTGCATACCCCGACATTTGCTCAAGTGCCTCCACCAAAGGAACATTGATTGTAAGACTCTTTATCATTTCGATAAACTTTTTGAATTGGTTATCACCCTTTTGCTTTGCTATCCGTTGAGGATAAGGTGGAGGTGGCCTAGGCAAAGCTACCTTGGCTTTGGGCACCACTGGCTCGGGCATATCAATCACGTGTTCCCTAGACGAGTTCATGACATCTTGTGTTTCAACATTGGCCTCATCAATATCTATCCTCACTTTATTGTTCATATTGGTCTCAACCACATCTTCAACTATCAAAAGACTCACATCTTCTTGGAACCCAACATCATCATCCACAACTTGATTTTCTTTCGAGGCATGCACATCACCGCCTCTCCCACTTTTTGTTGTAACCTCCATCACCTGATTGTTACCCACCTTCGGGTTCACTACCGTATCACTTGGTAGAGCACCCTTAGGTCGAGTATTTAACGATTGAGAGATTTGGCCTAATTGCACCTCCAAATTCCGAATAGAGGTATTGTGGGAAGCCAATTAAGCATCAGAGTCTTGGTTCTTCTTCATCATTTGTTCGAACATCATTTCTATTCTTCCCATATCATTACCCAAAGAACTAGACTCTTGAGATTGAAATAGAGGCGGATTGTTCGGTTGTTGATACATCGGGGGCCTTTGAAAACCTTGTCCCCGGTTGCCTTGATTTCCATTGTTATTCCACCCGCCTTGACCATTGTTGTTATTCCAATTGTTGTTGTTATTTCCATTCCAATTTCCTTGGTTGCCAGAATTGTTGTTCCCCTAATTTCTGCCTTGATTGTTGTTGTTCCAATTACCACCACCTTGTTGATTGCCCCAATTTCCTTGGGGTCGCCATTGTTGATTTGAAGAATTTCCTTGATTGCCTTGATAGTTATTGATATATTAAACCTCTTTGCTTTGCTCATCATAATACTCATTTGAGAAACCACCACCATCATCATATTGATCACAATTTCCTTGAGGTTGTTCCCTCTTTGCCTTCTCTTAAGCATATTCACTCCTTCCATGGCATTGACTTGGCGAGCATTTTGGACTTGTTGCAATTGCGCCTTCGCCAATTGATTCATAGTCGTAGAGAGCTCGGCAATAGCTTGACCATGGTCATACAACTCCTTGTGCAAATGGATGACTATGGGTCACGTTGGGGCACATTTTCTCGGCTTTACCATGTCGTAGAAGTGTCGGCCATTTCATCCAAAACATCACAAGCTTCATTGTAAGGAAGCTTCATAAAGTTGCCTCCAGCCAATTGGTTCATGATGTTGATTAGTGGTGTTGATTCCCCGATAAAAGGTTTGTTGAATCATCACATCCGTCATATCATTATTTGGGCACTCTTTCACCATTGTTCTAAATCTCTCCCATATTTCATGCAAGGGTTCCGTTGGCTCTTGCTTGAAAGCCAAAATTTCATCCCGAAGAGCTACCATGTGACTCGGCAAAAAGAACTTGGAAATAAACTTGTCCGCCAATTCATCCCATGTTGTGATGGAATGATTGGGGAGCCTTTCTAACCAGAAGAGAAAACGGGAAAAGCCTCAATCTCAATGCATCCTCGGACACGTTTGTTTGTTTGCTACCCCAGCATGTATCTATGAACCCCTTCAAGTGCTTGTAGGCATTTTGATCGAAGGCGCCCGTAAAATATCCTCTTTGCTCGAGCAAGGTCAACATGACATTTTTAATTTGAAAGTTCCCCACCCGAATTCGGGGAAGAACGATGGCACTCGCATATCCTTGATTTGGGAGGACACTTGGAGCCACTCTTGGCAGTGGCAGAGGAGGGTCTGGGATATTGTTGTTGTCATTTGCATTGGCCTAACGACCTCTACGTCGAGCTTGAGGTAAAATAGGAACCTCTTCTTAATCAAGATCATCTACCTCCTCCCTAGCATTCACATTGCCAAGAGGGTCATTAGCATTGAGAGCCATTTGTACCTGAGTAATCGACACAAACAAAATTAGTAAGAAGAAGTAAAGAAGAACAACACACAAATCTACTAAATAAATAGCCAAAAACCATTAGCTCCCCGGCAACGGCACCAAAAAGTGATCACAACCAACTCCATGCTACTAACAAGTAGGAGAAGAGGGTCGCAATAGCTTTTACCCGATATGAGGGCCGGGATCGAATCCTCAGAGAGCTAGAAGGGAATTCGGGTATCTACTTAGAATAGAGTTGCGTGTGTGTTCTTAGATGATCTTCTCTTCATTTTTTGGTTTTTAAACTACAAAATGCTATTCTCAAATTACTAATTGAAACTAGACTATGCTATGAGACAATTGCTAAAGTTGTATTTAAGGTGAAGAAGGGCACTAGGGTCATGACATCACCTATGTGGCTAATTGACGGGTAAATGTTACTAAGGTTTGATTGACATAATTGGGGCTTATGCTATAACCGTTGAACAATTTTACCCACTCTCGCACCTCTCGGTAGAGAGAGTGATTTTGCCCAATTGACTCTTTTGAGGCCAAATGGGTAGGCAAATTAGATCAAGCAACTAGGGTTCAAGTAGGGTGATTACTCTCTCGAGGTTTAACCCGTTAATTTGGGACTATCATTTCTCATAAGTCCATCCCAATTCCTTGTTAGGTCAATTTTGGAGATTTAAACTCTCTTTCTCAAGAAGAGTCAAATCCACAAAGCACAAATCAGTGTTTGCAACCACCAATTCATAGATTAAAACATAATATCAACTCAAATTGCAAACACCCATAGTCAATCTAACCCTAGATGGTAACACCCATCAATTACCCACACTAGGGTTGAGCCACAACCCTAGATAATGAGTTTAGCTACTCTTGCTTGAAGGAGATAATGAAGAAATAGATGAAGAACAATAAATAATAACTAAATGCTAAATTAAATTACAAGAATCTATCGTTAATTTGAAGCTAATATGCCAAAAATGGCTACAAAATTTGTTCTCACGAGCGCAGCTGTGTTCTGAAGATAACAGATGACCAGAAAATGGTAAAATGTTCAATTTATATTGAGCTGGAAAAACTAGAAAAAAATACCCTTGCTGCGGGCCGCACAAAACGGATCGCAGCTGCACAAGGCTCTTGAAATTTAAAATCTAGCTCTCTGAAGTTGGGCTCTGCGGACTGCAGAGCTAACTAGCGCGGTCTGCACAATAATGACCGCGAACCGCATGGCTTGGTTTGGCATAATTCCAACTCTCTGAATCTCTTATCTGCGGACCGCACAAAAAGGTAGTGCGGCCGCAGAGCCTTCATCGTGGGCTGCTCCGCGGCCTTCATCGTGGGCTGCTAAAATTCAACCGCGGCCACGTCGCCTTGAGACTAGTTTGCCAACTCTGTTAATCTCCTAGTGCGGCCGCATACCACTTTGCAAGGTCAGCACTAGGCCTGCTTTCCTTCAGATTGCTTTGTCTTTGACACTTGAGCAGATTTCACTCTTTTTTGAGCCAATCCTTGACATTTCGTCACTTTGTTGATCAAACCTGTAATCAAGCACACTTATGAGACTTTTGGGACTATTTTGTAACAATTTATAACCAAAGCATAAGCAAGAAAGAGCATAAAACATGACAACATCCCTAGTTATCAGGAGGCAAGAATGCAACAATATCTGGAGAAGGCACGAGATCTAGTGAGACAATTCCAAACCTGGAAAGTTGTGCAGATACCACAAGAGGAGAATGTTGAGGCAAGACGCCTTAGCTAATCTTTAATCTGTGGTAGAAGTAACAAATGATGAAAATGCTTCTGTAATACATCTATTTCATTCAGTACTTGATTAAGATAAAAATGAGGTAAATTTCAATAATTTAACTTGGGATTGGAGGAACGAGATTGTCGCTTTTTTGCAGTATGGAACTGTCCCCGAAGATAAGAAAAAAGCTCACGCACTTTGCAAAAAAGCTGCTCGCTACTGTTTAAAGCAAGGGAATCTTTACCTTAAAATGTTCGGTGGTCCTTTAGAAAGATGCCTCGGACCTTCTCAAACAAATTATGTGATGAGAGAAATACACGAGGGACATTGTGAAAATCATACGGGAGGAAGATCTTTAGTGAAAACCATGATTAGAGTAGGCTATTATTGGCCCAAAATGGAAGAAGAAGCAGAAAACTTTGTAACTAAATTTGGCAAGTGCCAAAGATACAATAACAATATGCACAGACCCGCGGAATTGTTACATCCAGTCATTGCACCGTGGCCTTTGATGAAGTGGGAGATGGATTTCGTGGATCCGCTACCACAAGCAAAAAGGCAAGGTAAGATTTTTTCTAGTACTCACTGATTACTTTACTAAGTAGGTAGAAGCAGGTGCTTTTAAACAGGTACGAGAAAAAGAGGTCAGATATTTTATTTGGCAAAATATCATATGTTGATTAGGCGTACCAATGGAAATCGTATGTGACAACGGTCCATAATTTATAGGTGTGCAAATCATAGAGTTTTTCCAAAGTTGGCAAATCAAAAGGATTACCTTAACACCTTATCATCCGGTGGGTAATGGACAAGCTGAATCGACTAATAAAGTCATTATCAACAATATGAAGAAACGATTGGAGAAATCTAAAGGCAATTGGCCAGAGGTGTTACTTGGTGTTTTATGGGCTTATCGCACAACAACAAACATAAGTATGGGAGAAACACCATTTTCACTGGTATATGGAGCTGAAGCCTTGATCCCAGTCGAGATAGGGGCACCGAGCACGAGATACATACAAGCAACTGAGGAATCCAATAAAGAAGAAATGCGAATAAACTTAGATTTACTTGAGGAAAGGAGGGAAGCTACGTTAATAAGAATGGCAACACAAAAATAGGTTATGGAACGATATTATAATCGGAAATCTCACCTAAGATACTTCAAGATTGGGGACTTCATACTCAACAAGGTTTTTCAATCCACGAGAGTGGCTAATGCGGGAAAGTTAAGTCCAACTTGGGAAGGACCTTATAAGATTCACGGTATCGTAGGAAAGGGAGCATACGAGCTGGAAACACTGGATGGTAAGATTTTACATTCACATTGGAATGTCGTTCATCTGAAGAGATATTGTTTCTAAGGAAACGAAGTATCCATGGGCAGGTACCCTCATTTTTGAATTTTATTTTTTGAATTATTAAAATTTTACTAACGATTTTAGATGATAGGCAAAAAGCTAACCCGTACTAAATGATGATTCACGACCTGCAAGACATGCGGAAAAATATAACTTCCCTGTCTAGGGTTACAATTTATTCTCTTAGAAATTCAAACGGGTTTAGCACTCTTCATCTATAATCGCACCTCCAAGTCCCGTATGTTTTTTTCTTTTCACAAAATAGACCAAATAAAAGGAGTAAACAAGTGCTTGAGACTTTATACTTCAAAGCTCAAACATTTGGGGGACTATATAATATATGACATACATATAAAGAAGGCAAAGAAGATAGTCAAAAGTACAATTCAAAGCCTCAAAGTCTACTCATCTAATGAGTCAAGTTCAGAGCAAAGTTATCAGCCAAATAACACAAAGCCATTCGAAAAACCTTGTAGATTTAAAAAATTAGGTTTAAGGCAATGTATAAAACCTTTTTTATTTTCTCTTTTGAAATCTGTTGTAAAAGAAAACAATTACGAGAAAAGTTATAAAAGTTATTCAAACACATGTAAGATGTTATTTGAACTTGACAAAGTTCAAATGGAAACTTTATCAAAGTTATTTCAAGAAACATGTGTGTTCCTATTTCTTTTACTGTATATTTACACCATTATGAAGTTGAGACGTCTTCTTCATTAAGTGTCAAAAATAAAAGGGCCCTCTTTTATAAAAATCATGTGTGATAAAAAATATCCACGAAGTTAACAAAGCATTTTATGAAATAAAAATGCAAAACAACAAAAAAAAACGGGTAAAACATAAACCCACGAATTAATTAGCAAGTCCTTAAAGAATAAAGGAAAAAACGAGCGAGACAAAAGCTCAAAATAACTAAGTTAGAACAGAAAACTTCTTAATATTAAAAAGCTTAGACTAAGTACAAAACTTAGTCATAAACTATTTGTCCGTTATACAAAAGAACCCCGAAAAGGTATGGGGACTTATCTTTTCAAAAAACCCCCAAATAGGTGTCACGACCCCAGTTCACCCTCCATGAACATGTCGTGATGGCACCTAGTCCCTATGACTAGGTAAGCCTAACAATGCGGAAGATAAACCAAAATTTGCGGAAGAAATTAAATAAAACT
>MU717644.1:255507-276947 GCA_026770625.1 Nicotiana glauca | reverse complement strand
CAACAAGAATATAATAAACGATGATACAAAACGACGGCAAAATCACAACCCAAATCCTAAGGTCACAACACAGCAAAGAAAAGAAATAAGTAAATAATTCCTATCATACAATGACGTTCACAGAAGGTCTTATCCCATTATTTCCACAATTTCACCAAGTCTCTGACTAACCACAATTCGCGAAGACCTAGTATCTGAAATCTAACAATTGGCATCCTGTGCCCCATCAATCTCATGGTCATACCGACAACTAACTGGCTAACTAGGGCCACTCTCCCAAATATAATGGATAACGAGGCGTACCACCACCCTTAGAAAAGTCAGGAGGAATTCACCTCTAATAGGAGTACTCAGCTACGTGTATGGTTGAGCAAATATTTCTAACAAAATTCTACCAACCAACAAACATGAAAAAGGAGGACGGACCGCACGTGCGATGTTCCCTCATAACTCCCAAGCGGCAACGTTCATACAGATAAACAATCCACAATCACAATAGAAAACAAATAGGAATGCCTCAATAGGCCGTCATAACTCTATACAATCAATCCCTGACATAGCCCACCTTATCCTGCCACGTATGCAATAAATAATATAATAGGCACCGCTTTATTTCGCCACACGTGCATAACAATGTCCCACCTTATTTCTCCACATGCGCAACCCACATATAAACATATAACATATCCCGCCTTATTACGCCGCATGTGCAAAAACATCAATAACAACAATAGCATGGCAAGGACCTCGTGCAACCTTTCAACAGCAACCGCACGGCAGAGACCTCGTGCGTCACAATATCAACAACCGCACGGCAGAAACCTCGTGCATCAAAATAGCAACAACAGCACGGCATAAACCTCATGCATCACAATAGCAACAACCGCACGGCAGAAACCTCGTGCATCACAATAGTAACAATTTAACAGGGTGGAAATCTAACAAGAATGATAAATGCAGCAGTGTAATAATGCAAATCAACGAAGCAATAACAACTACCAGGATAAAACAGAAACACAGGGCAAGCACCACTAAATCTCAATACCAATGAGGGTCTCCCAGGATATCATCCTGTAGCCCTCTCCTCAACTGTCCAATGGATCTCCCGGGAATTGAACCCGAAGTCCATCACATTTAAATATCTAGGATCTCCCAGGAATCGAACCTGTAGTCCACCTTATCAATAGCAAAGGATCTTCGGGAATTGAACCCGTAGTCCATCATATTAGTAACAAAGGATCTCCCGAGAATTGAACCCGTAGTCCTAAAATAAAAGTGCAGTCACAGCCAGAAACAAACCAAGGGATAAATATGAAAGACAGAGTAGCAGATAGGACTAGCCTAGCATGCTTCACGTAGTACGATTAAACAACTTAGCAATTAGGCAATTATATCAGGTAGACATGTTTTCCTAGTCTAACACAAGTATTAGGCTTCAAGTACAACTTCATATCTGGTGATTATAAGGATCTAAGAGCCTAAGGATCAATTTACCACAAATAAATCCGAACACGCACTCGTCACCTCGCGTGCAAGGAATACAATCAACAAAGAAGACTCAAATCCTAAGGGGAAGTCCCCCACACAAGGTTAGGCAAGATACTTACCTCGAACCTGCTAACATCAACTAGCAAATACGTCCTTGCCACGAGTTCTCGACTCCAAATGNCTGATTCCACTATAAAATTTAGAGCTAGGGCGCGAAAATAGATAAAATGACCAAAATGCCCCTCCAGCCAACGTCTCGGAATCGAATAACTTTTACATTTTCAGAACCCTCGTACTCTCACGAGTCTAACCATTTAAAATCTCAGAAATCGGAGGTCGAATGCTCCCTCAAAACCCAATAGTTTAGTCAATGAACTTTCACCCAAATTCTTCTATTTTTTATCTTTAATTCGAATTTAAAAGGTGGTTTAACTACTAAATGATGGAATATAACTAGAAAGGATCATAGAAATGTTACCCAATAATCTCCTCTTCCAAGTCCTCTCAGAATCGCCCTTGCCCGAGCTCAAAATTGATTTTTCCAACTTTTGAAACTAAACCCTCGATATTTCCTATTTCTGCCCAGACATTTCCGCTTCTGCGGACAAGGGACCGCTTCTGCGGTCCCGCTTAAGCGGCAGAATAACCGCTTCTGCGGTTTCTCATTAAAGGGGGGAGATTCCGCTTTTGCGGACACATGACCGCTCCAGCGGTCCCGCTTCTGCGGAAAGATGACCGCTTCTGCTGTCTCGGAGGAAAAGGGGCCAACTCACTTCTGCGACGAAAAGGCCACTTCTGCGGTGTTGCCTCTGCGGTTCCTAAGCCGCAGAAGCAAAAATAACAGAAGCATGCTGCAATTTCCTTTCTAACTTCCAAAACTAACCCGTTGAGCATCCGAAATCATCCCGGGACCCCCGGGACTCCAACCAAAAGTACCAATACCACCTAATACCTTATTCGAACTTGTACCAATCCTCAAAACACCTCAAACAACACCGGAAACCCGATTAAATTAAGGATTCAAGCCTAAGAACTTCAAATTCTAACCAAACACACTTTCGATCAAAAACCTATCCAAACCTCATCCGAATGACCTAAAATTTTGCATACACATCCCAAAAGACATGACGGAGCTGCAGCAACTTCTGGAATTCAAATCCAACCCTCGGATCAAAAACTCACTATCGGACCGGAAACTTCAAAAATTCAAACTTCGGCATTTTAAGCCTAAATGAGCTACAGACCTCCAAATAACATCCCAAACACGTTCCCAACCCTGAAATCACCTAACGGAGCTAACGGAACCATCAGATTTCTATTCCGAGGTCACCTTCACACTGTTCCGAATACGAACCATTTTTCAACTCTTAAACTCTCATTTAGAGACTAAGTGTCCCAAAACACTCCGAATTCTAATACCGAACGTCCCGGCAAACCAAAATAGCAGAAATGAACTTAGGGAAAGCAGTTAATAGGGGATCGAGGCATGAATTCTAAAAATGACCGATCAGGTCGTTACAATAGGACCGGAGGTTATAACCACATTCCATAAAGAAAAAAAGAAGTAACATATCATAAACTTTTCATTGAGGGGCTGAAGAAGGATCTGAAATAGGGTCATGAGCAGCAGAAGGTTCGGCATGGCTTGAAGGAGTTGGAGCATCCACCGTACCCATTTCATCTTCGATGTGCTCGTAAATATTAGCCACGGGAGAAGGAAAGTCTTGGCCTTGCTGAGTTTTTTCAATAGTCTCTTTTATTTTGGCTAACTCAATATGCAAACTAAAGCTCTCTTGGCTAACTTCCATCAGGGTATCATGGCGGGTGTTTAGAATAGTCCACCTCACTTCAATTACAGTCTTATCTTCAAGAACCTCGTAATCTTTCTCCCATTGATCAATCTCATCTTTACGCTTTTCATTTTCAGCAGGACAGAATCATAAGAATCTTGCAAAGGAGCAAGTGAACTCTCTAAAAAGCTGACCTTGGTAGAAGACTCATGAAAATCTTCTTGGTTCTAAGAAAGTGTTTGAACAAGGTCACCAGCATAAGCTTAGTTCTTATTTAGCAAAGCCTTCAATTCTCTAATTTCTTTACTGGCTTAGGAAAGCTGCTCGGAGAAAGATGTTTCAAGGAGATTCTTGACCTTATCAGCTTGACTCGAGCATGCCTTCTCGATTGCTAACTCTGAGCTTAAAACCTTCAGTTGCTGATCCAAGGTACGCTTACTCTCTTCTAACACTTCCATGTCAATTTGAAGACTCTCATACTGCTCCCTCCAGTTGTCTGCTTCCACTTGATAGTCATGCATTAATTGCTCTATTTGGGAAACCCTCTTCATCATCTCCGTGCTAACTAGATTGATCTAATAGAAAAAGGGTAAGAACCTTAAATAGAAGAAATATGAGGTAAAGTATAAAAAAGTATACCCTCAAAGATGACTAAACTATGTCGTTCATCCAAGTCAAAGAGTTATGACTCTCAAGCTTGGCTTTCTCAATTGGACCAATCAGAGGTTTCAACCACACATAAGCCCGACCTAATTTCCTCAAAAGGTTACCTTCAGCGGGAACCTCGATGATAACTTGCCTCATAACTTCACCTCCACTTGAGGAACCAACCTTAGTGTGATGGACGGTTGTAGGAGGAAAAGTAGAGGGAGTCAAAACAGCCTGGGGAGGAGCAACAACGGCAACAGTCACGACTGGCAAAGAAGGTGTCACAGGAGCAGGCATCGAAAAAGAGGCAAGAGGCACTTCATCAGAAATTGGACCCAAATTTTCATTATCAAACCCACGGGCAAAAGCTGAGCAATAGAATCACGAGCAGCTACAGGAGTATCATCATCGAAAATAACCAAGGCGGCTTCAACATGTTCGGTGGGAAGAACAGAACGAGGGGGAGTTGTTTCATCATATGAAATAATGCGTCTTCTAGCTCGTGGCCTTTTTATCAAAGAACCATCATCTTGTTCTTCCTCTTCTTCAGAATCTTGATCAGCGGAGGCCTTTCTTTTCGATGAAGAACCCAAAACAATCTCTTGGGCTATTTCCAAAGAAACTTTGAAAGCTATGACGACCTCAACACTTATGTCTCGGATGCAAAATCCTGATAAGAAGAAGGATTAAAATAAGTTTTAAGGAAAGAAGTAAATAGAAATAAGAAGGAAAAGAATTTACCATGAGTTTTCACTTTCCAACCAAACCGATGAGAAAGGTTTTTCCAAGATCTACCTTCCATCAGAGCAACACTTAACAACTTTTCTACCCAACCACGGAAATTGAGAATTTCATCAACAATTTCCTTGGTTGCTGAAAAAGAAGAAGAAGTCAAAATGACAATCATCAATAATAAATAGAGAGGCATAGAAAAGTTACAAAAGAAAACTCACATGCAAAATTTCATTTCTCAGGGAATGGAACATTTTCTTTACCCACTAAACCAACAGTAGGGCAACAACAAACCTGGCGTACCAGCCACGATTCTTATCGTCCTCTAGGCTAACCAGAACTCTTTTGCTTCTCGCTACTAAAGTAAAAATTCCTTGACAGAAGAGTTTGGGAGAATAAAGATGAATTGAATAAAAGAAATTAAAAGGCATGCCAGCCATGTTGGACAAATACCTTAAACAAGCAACTGGTCGAAGGATGACAATTGGCAAAGAATGGTTAAAGATGCATGAGCTACAACAGGTACGGGCATGAATTCAAGAAAGATAAATGATCGGACCTCTTTATGATCGAAGGTCGAGCTAAGAGAATGAACCTGATAGAAAAAAAGGGGATAGATACGTATTGTCAGTAATCAATAGGCATTAATTAAGGAAAACGTTAGGGAATTTTTACTAAACCAAAATATGATTACCATTTATAACGTTACATTAAATGCCATTGATTGTCAATAATGGCTCTATTATGACAGAAATAAAAAGTATTACCTAGAGATAGCTATAAAAAAGGGGAAAGCTGATCATTTGTAGGGACACAAAATACTATTGCAATATACTGATCTATTTTGCTTTCTTCAGCTTTTTAAAGTCAATTTTTATTTATTTAAGTATCAGTAACCCGAGTTCTTCTAAAATAAAGCTTTGACCGAAATCTCAATTTTTGGTTAAACAACACCCTCATGAAAAACGTTTTAGCAGGTTTAATCATGAGAGATATTTCTCTCCTTAAATGTCTCACTCAATGATGTTCCACTAATCGAAACAATAAGAATACCACAACAACAACCCAGTGGAATCCCATAAATGGGGTCTGAAGAAGTTAGTATGTACGCAGGCCTTACCCCTACCTATAAAGGTAGAGAGAGTGTTTCCTAAAGACTCTCGGCTCAAGAAATTGACACAACAAGAATATATTTGAAAAAGTTATTGTAAGTAACTTCTTTTTTTTTAAAACATTTTGAAATTAATTTAGTGTGTTAAAACAACAATTATTTGAAACTGGACTAGTGGGTATGAAGACCACGAACGGGGAGGGATACCTTGTTAGCTCAGTGGTGTAGCGAAAAATTTCGTTAAGGGCATTCAAACATTAAACAAGTCAATAATATTTTTTTGTTGAGAATGGTATACTAAATATTCAAATTAAACTATGCAACATTTAGCTAAATAACAAAAATACTTGTAATAATAATAATTTTATAAATTAAATTTGATATAAAAAAACAACACGAGAAATTTACTATTCAAAGTAAGAATAGAACCAAAGGAAACAGAAAGTCGAGAAGGTTTGTAGTCTGCACGGAGCTTTTGTTGAAGATATTTTTGTAGAGCTTGACCTTTAAATTAATTTAATACATAACTTTTAGTTAAAATTTACTTTTAAGGTTAGTTGTTTATTTTTACGTGAATTTTAAATTTTAAAAGTTATTTTATTATAAAATCTATTAGATTGAAAAGGGGTCAAATAGACCACACGGTGGTCTCATTTTAGTTTTGGCAAACAAAATGAGCAGCTAACTTTGAACCTGTGAACAACATATCACTTTGAACAACTTAGACCGCTGGACTGCTTCACTCAACTATGTTAAGGGCGCTCTAAATATAATAATCTCTCTCTCTCTCTCTCTCTCGATATATATATATATATATATATATATATTTTTTTTTTTTTTGTTTTGTTTTGTTTTTTTTTGTTTTTTTTGTTACACCTATTTTTTAATGATGACAATAACACAAATTTAACCGATCCTAAATGTTTGCACGAATTCAGGAACTTGAAAGGAAAGAAATCAAGCTGATAATTGAGCAAAGTATGGAGAAAAGAAATCAAATAAGGATGAGCAATCAAGCTCGAGAATAAAGAAAAACCTGTGGAGAAAGAAATCAGAAGATCATGATTGAAAGAATTCAAATGGAAGTTGGAGTGATCATAGGTCAATCAACTTTAGGCATTGATTTCTCCTCGAAATCAGGAACTCACAAAGAAAGAAGAGTATACCCTAGAATTGTATCCAGCGTTCTTCATGGACTGGATTCAGAGGCAAGCCTTGGGTCAAATCACTTAGAATATCTCTTGTCTCAATCAATGCTCCATCTGCAATGGATCTAATGACAAGAAGAACTCAAGACTTACCTATATGAAGTACTGGAGGACAGAAGGAAGACATACACAACTCTACATGCAGGTTTCTATATCTTTCTATTCTTAGTACAATTACTGTATTCTTGCATTTGCCGGTATCATAAAAGATAGGAAGAGTTAGAAAATAGACAAGAAGTTGTGTCAAGCATTAAGAACAATTGTAACTGAACATCGTTTGTGGTTAACGAACAAAAACCACAACTACTATAACAATTCTCATATTGAAGATCTAAGAAAACTCTTATGACCCAAGGAAGCTGGATGTAAGTACCACAACGGAACTGAACCAGTATAAAACTTTGTGTCGTTACTATTTTTTTGTTTATGCTAATCTCTAAGTTGTAAAAGAAAAGGAGTCGACTATCACACACATTAGTCAGTTAATTCTTAATTAGACACAATTCACCCTTTCCTTCTTGTGTTTCAATCGGTATTAGAGCAAGGCCTCACAAATTATTGCTTAACCACAAGTGAGGAAAAGATCATGATCAAACACAGTTATTGGAACATTCTTTCAAGAAGGAACCTATTAATTAAGACCACCCTACTTTAATGGTCAATACTTTTTACACTGGAAAATGTGCATGGAAACATAAAGATGGTGTGATTCAGGTATTATCTGACCCTTTCGACTTAGATGATTACACTGACGAACAAGCTGCTATTGTTCAAGTGAATACCAAGACAAAAAGAAATATGGGACAAACCAAAAGTCACCGATGAAGGTATAAACAAAGTCAAAGAGACGAGTACAAATCTTTTGGTTCATGAATATGAGTTGTTTCAAAGGAAGGAGGGTGAATCAGTAGAAGAAATATTCTCAATATTTAATAAAATCATTGGTGAAGTGAAATCATCCGGAAGACCCTTGAAAATTGGAGAACAACTTAAAAAAATTCCCAGAAGCTTACCTACAACATGGAAGTCTAAGGTTATTGCCTTAGAATGTCATGATCTTGATAAGATGTCATATGATGAATTGCAAGGAGACCTCATAGCTTTCAAAAGGACTAATCTAAATAGACGAGTACCAGAAGAGAAAAAGATAAATGAAGAAGAAGAAGAACACAGAGGAGGAGAGCAAGATGAAAACTTAGCAATAGGGTAGTATCAAATATGATGAGAAGAACCAGAGGAGGAAGAAAGGGTAAATAATTTACCAGAAAAGGAAGGTCATCAAATGAAAATGATGGAAAGTGCTATGAATGTGGGAAATTTTGTCATATACAAGCTGAATGTCCAGAACTAAAAAGGAAAATCAACAAAGGCTTTCAAAAGAAGAAATCATTCGGAGCATAAAGTGATGAAAAATGGTCTGATGAAGAAATGTACCACATATGTTTCACGGCAATAGGCAAAAGTAATGATGCAAAATCAGAGAATAAACTAGATGGAAAACAACATCTTATGGCAATCGCTAAAACCAGTGAGGTATGTCCCTGTCCTAAATGCATCAAACTCCAAGAATTTATTAATTTATCAATGATGATCTTGAAAAGGTCCTTCAAGAACTTTGCAAAGTTCAAAAAGAAAAAAAAGGACTGGCAACTAAAACTAGAGGTTTGTAAAATTGAAATAAAGATGCTTCAGGAAGAAGTCCATGAGCTCTAGCTTCAGTTAAATGGATATGAAAATCCACCATTTATAACTCTGCCAAGTCAAATAAGTAGACTACTAAAAAAGGGCTAGGAGGGAATTTTTATCAGATCGCATGTGGGAACACAACAGAATCACCCTACTTGTTTGTATTGCAATAAATATGATCATTTTTCTAAAAACTACAGGTTTAGGAACAAAAAACAATGGGTATGGAGACCTAAAATAACTAATGAGGCTTCCACCTCTAATTCTAAAAAAAGCAAGGACCCAAGAAAGCTTGGGTACCTAAGAAAAAGTGATTTTTTTTGTATGGAGGAACACCTCAAGAAAACCAGAAAAGGAAAATGATATCTTTATAGAGCGTGTTCCAAACATATGACAGGTGACAAATAACTTTTTAAATCTATCTCAAATTTGGATGGATTCACTTTCGAGATAAATCCAAAAGGAAACGTCATTGGGGTAGTAAAAGTCCCCTTAAGTTCTACATGTGAAGTAAACGAAGTCTATCTTATGGACGAGCTAGGATACAACTTACTCTGTATCAGTAGCTATGTGTAATGATTCAACCGATAATTTTGAAAATTTACACTTTGCTCGGTGGTTTGAAGGTATGAGTAGCTCAGTATGATCCTGTAACGACCCAACCGGTCGTTTCGAGCCCTAGCGCATCGTTCAGCAGTCTGAGGCTATGAGCAACTTCATTTCAGGTATTGTGACTTGTTCACATGGTCGGAATTTAAATTCAGGAAGATCGGAGTTAAATTTAAATGAGAATTCTCATTTGAGAAGCTTAAAGTTGAAAGAATGAACTAGGATTGGAATTTTGAGTAAACAACCTCGGAATCAGGATCTGAAGGTTCCAGCAGGTTCGTATGATGATTTCGGACTTGGGCGTATGCCCGAATTGGGTTTTGGATAACCCGGGAGCATTTTGGCGCCTATTGTGGAAGTTAGCATTTTAGAAGGAATTTTTTAAGTTTGGCTTGAAGTGCATTTCAGTGTTATAGATGTCCCGTTGGGATTCCGCATCTGGGAATAGCTCCGTATGCTGATTTTGGAGTTGGGAGCGCGATCGGAAGTGAATTCGGAGGTCCGTAGGTCCTTTTGGAGCAATTTGGCCAAAGTTAGAATTTGAAGGTTTTTGAGAAGTTTGACCTGAGGTTGACTTTTTGATATCGGGTTCGGAATCCAATTTCGAATGTTAGAGTAGGTCCGTAATGTCAAATATGACTTGTGTGCAAAATTTGAGGTCAATCGGATGTGGTTTGATAGGCATAAACATTGAAAATAGAAGTTTGAAATTTCAAAGTTCATTAATCTTGAATTGGGATGTAATTCATGATTTTAACGTTGTTTAATATGATTTGAA
Organism: Nicotiana glauca; assembly: GCA_026770625.1. Lineage (NCBI taxonomy): Eukaryota > Viridiplantae > Streptophyta > Magnoliopsida > Solanales > Solanaceae > Nicotiana > Nicotiana glauca. The sequence continues at coordinate 266,897 of MU717644.1, read as the reverse complement.
GCCTCGATCAAGTCCGTAATGTGTTTTGGGATTGGTTGGTATGTTTGGTTGGGTCCCGGGGGCCTCGGATGGATTCCGGATGGTTAACGGACCGATTTTTCCCTCGTGAGGTCTGCTGGTTTGCTGGTATATGTGCAGCAGATTTTTGCTCTATGCGATCGCAAGAGAGAGTATGCGATCACATAGAGCAAAAGTTGAGGGGGGATGGAATTGGCCTATGCGATCGCAATAGGCAGAGTGCGATCGCAGAAGAAGGAGACCTGGGCCTATGCGATTGCAGTGTTGTTTTATGCGAACGCACATAAGGATTTTGGGGGTAGCGGATTTTCCCTATGCGATCGCGGGGCTATGGTTGCGATCGCATATAAGGGTCGTCTGGGCAGTGATATTTTAAAATCAGGTTTTGGCTCATTTAAACTCATTTTCTTCCATGGGAGCCGACTTGGAACAACTTTTGAGCGCCATTTTCGTCACCAAGCTTTGGGTAAGTGATTTCTACTGGTTTTGAGTTAAATACAAGTTTATATACGGATTTAGGCATTTAAATTGGAGTAAATATTGAGGTTTTGGTTGAAAACCTAGAATTATAATCTTGGATTTTAGCCACGATTTTGAGTTTGGAATTAAGAGAAAATTACGTATTTGAGTTCCTAAGGTCATGGGTAACCTTTATCTTCAAAATTTTTTGGATTACGGGCATGTGGGCCCGAGGGCATTTTGGTCTTTTCACTAAGCGGAGTTGGGAATTTGTATAATCTGAATTTTTAAAAGTATTTGAGCATGTTCTCATTAGTTTGTCGTTAATTGGCTAGTTTTGGAGCATTGTGCGTTTGTGCAACTCTTCGCAAGAATGTAGAAATGCTGGTTATGAGTCTTCGGAGCGAGGTGAGTCTCCTTTCTAATCTTGTGAGGGGGAATTCACCCCATAGGTGAAATAATTGATTATGTGTTCCTATTTGTGGGGGCTACGTATGCGCGAGGTGATGAGAGTCCGTGCGTAGCTACTATTATGCTATGGTTCGGGTAGTCTAGGACCCAAAAATCATGTTATACTTGGATTAACTGTGAACCCATTGATAGTTTTAATTGTTTAAATCACCTTGAATTTGGTAAAGGAATTTAAAAAGAGATTTAATATTAATTTTCCCTGAAATGTTAAAAAGAGAAACTTATCTATTTGGATGATTATTCTCGATAAACTCTTAGTTTCCTACTTGAGCAAGTACTTTATGTGTGCCTGCGTCGCATGGATGATTCGCGAGTAGGATATGTGTTTATTTATGGAATGGGCCAAACGCCTCGGTGAGAATAGATGCATCGGTGGTTCGTGTCGCTCGACCCTCGGCGGTTCACAATTTACATTTCTGTTGGAGCGGGCCGTCAACCTTGGTGTGATTTGCGCATGTTTATCTGTTGTTTGAAAATTGTTAATGTGCAATTGGCCCTACGTGGCTTGATATAAACTGATAAGATAATAAAGAATAAACCTTGGAGGCCCTTGATTTGTTGTTGAAGGTGTTTACCTGTTTTTTGGCTTCACAATTAGAACTTCTATATAAGTCCATGATTGTCCCCGCACTTATAGAATATTGTTAATTGACCTCTAGTGAGTGTCGAAGTTGGACATCGCGTCTCTACCCCTTCGGGATTAGGCGGGATACTCACTGAGTACATGTTGATTACTTACTCATACTACACTTCTGTGAATTTTTGTTGCACAGGTATATATACATCTAGCAGCCTATTGGGCGTAGCAGCATGGATGATGGTGGGACTAGGTGAGCTGCATCATTCGAGGTGACCGCAGCTAGGGTAGTCCCTTCCAGTGTACTGTATTTACTTTCCATCCACTGTATTCCGGACAGATGTTGTATTTTATTTCTCTTATTAGTAGTTGCTCTTGTACTCGTGACATCGGGTTTTTGGGATGGTTTTCAACGGATCTGTACTAATTGTTATTATTTATGTTTAAATTAAAGTAGTGAACTTTTATTTATAAAAATGAAAGGAAAAACTTTAGATTTTCAAATGTATTAAAAGAGGAATTAATTGATAAGTTAGTTGGCTGAGGTGTCCGGCGCCACCACGACCCTTAATGGATTTTGGGTGGTGACAATATGGTATCAGAGCACTAGGTTCCCGTCAGTCTCACGAGTCATGAGCAAGTCTAGTAGAGTCTCGCAGATCGGTACGGAGACGTCTGTACTTATCCTCGGGAGGCTGCAGGACTGTTAGGAGTACTTCCCTTCTTGATTTCCTTATCGTGCGGTTCGATATCCTTTGAGGCTTATGCCTTTGATTTCTTCCTACTCAATCTTACGCGAGTGCTTGTTGTAAATTGAAAATTGAAGGATTGCAATGGCACTACAAATGTGGTGCAGGATGATTTTCCCGGTATAGTTGATTGGACTATTATAGTCGCACTTTGGAGGGATATTCTATTATTTCAGCTCAGTAATAGAACTTTTAAGAGCCTTGAGGCTAGGCATAGGTTTCCATGATGCTTATGAGCGATTATTCCACAGTGTTGTTGTAATGGTAAGTGTTGCCCATGTGTCGGGGCAGTGAATGAATTGAAGGGAGGTTTACTCAGCGCGTAATCAAGGGATTTAGTATTTTATTCCCGGCAGGGGAAAGTCAACCCAACAAAGGATGGCCGGATGGGGACTGGTGGAAGTAATGAAACGTGGTAATTGCAAGTGTGGTGGAGTTCTCCTCTATATGGGGGTGTTGTTGTCCTAATTGAACGCTTTAAGCTTGTTAGTGTTATGATCTGCTACAATTTTCCTTGGGGCAAGATATTGTGAAATAGTATTGAAGATACAACTGTCAGATATCGCATGATGCGGCGGTTTAAGATCGAATCAGAATTTCTACTGTTGACGGCTCGATAAAGATGACCTATGGAAAGGTTTAAAGTTAGCAGCAACGGTGGGTTCAAGTTCCACTAAGATAGATTTTATTTGAGGCAACAATTGAGCAGCAAAGTATGAGGAAGGACATGTGGGAAGTGCCAGGCGGTGTTTAAAATTTCTAGAAGGCCAAGTATGAGAAGCAAGGTCGAGTGACCGATTAAGGAGATGAGTTCCGCCAAAGTGGGAGAGTGGCGAGGGTTGCATATGGGCTTGGTAGTAGGATGACTACGCGCCTTAAAGAGAGTTTGGATCGAATTGGGGATTTTAATGATTGGTGATTGAAGCCTGCGGGTATGATGTGAAGTATGGGCTATTATGCGGCAGAAGATTGATATGGCGGAAAGGAGCTGCTTGAAATGGAGGAGGGTGCAGCATAACCCTGAATTTGGAAGGATGTTGCCGCACATTTAATTGATGTTTGCAAGGGGCGAATGGACTTATGTGACTTGAAGGTGAGCTCGGACTCAGGATGGTCTATTGGTGTCGTAGGGAATGTACCTCGTGTGGCAGCGTGGGAAGATATCGGGAGGTGATTCCCCTAGGTGGGTTATTCCCCGTGAGCAGATTAGCGGTCGTGTGGTTGGCGAAGCTTCTGCAGGGAATTATATTAGTTGTTCAACAAAGATTATCATCATGAGAATGTGGATGAAGACTCAGAATATGAAAGATGGGGATTTATAGGAACATCCCGAGAGATTTTGATAATTGGCGGCATGAGGTTAAGTCAATAAGAGGTAAAAAGGTCGAGCGAACTCAAGAATGGTGAAATGATGGCTTCAAGCTAAGTGGGAGAGTCTCACCGCTTATGATTGGGCTGTATGATTAACTACTTGAGTGATTTCTGGTTAATAGCATATTGATGGATTAATTCAGCTGCGAGAAAAGACCATGAGTAGTAAATTGAGCAGAGGAATTATTAAGGATGTGCTATGGTTAGCCTTATGGGCTCATGTTCGGACTTGGGAAAAGATTAAGAATTTATGTCTTGTATAGAAGCGGGTTTAAAGGGGAGTGGTTCTACCAGGTGCCTTGTTGAGAGGGTATTAATGTGCTAGAAAATTCATGGAGTTGATTATATTCAGGACCAAGTCAGAGCGGGTGGCTCTCAGTAACGGTCCTAGTGAATTCAAAAGATAAAGTGTGGTACCTAATGATTTCAAGCCTATAAGTACAACTAAGAATCAAGCTCTGTAGCAGCTTATGAGAAGGTGCCTAGAATGTTCTATGATGTGTTACCCTGTGGTGTAGAATTTGAGAAATGTGAAATAATTCGTGAGATTTGAGACAGCATGGTCTCGCAATTCAAGGTCACTCGAGGTGAGTGTAGAGGGACTATGTTATGTGTTGAAGAGAGTTAGCATTAATTCCAAAGAAATCAAGGATAAATTGGAAGAAAAGGGATTGATTAGCCATAGTTGAATTTGGCATGTTGGGGTCTGTGATCCGTTCATTCAGCGTGATCGAGTTATGTGTTTGATTTGTGGCGGTACGTGTGAGGTTTGTCGGCCGCCGTAATTGATAACATTCTAAAACATTCTACTGTTGTGGCTTGTTATGTGGAAGCAGATTCCAGAACGGCTGGTGGCTTGGACCACTACTTGTAGATTTGCATATTCTACGGATATGTGAATTTACTTGTGTGTTGCTATGATTCTCCCAAAGTGAGTTAAGTGAAAAGTTATTAAAATATTAATGATTTCGGAGTTATGATGAAAAATTGTGTTCTATCGTATGTTGGCACATTGGGTGCAGTGAGTAGCATGGAAATATGAACTGAGGATCAAGGTTGCAGTTCAGTGTTGACAAGGATGTCACGGGCTCGGATGAGCAAGGAAATGGTTGAATGATTAAAGTAAGTTGGGGCTGTCTTCAGCGTCACCTAAGATTGGTGTTTTGTAACGAGGGCTTGTATCATGGTTAATGATTCTTGATCGATTATCAGCGTTAGTGCGGTCGGTGGGTGGAGATAAGACCTAGTTAATTGTTATGGTAGTTTGTGGGAATGTGTTCCACAGGAGGATTGAATAAATGTGCCACGACGCCACTTGATTGAGTAAAGATATAGACCAAGTATGAAGAATTGTGATGATATCGTTAAATTGAGAAATTATGCCTGGAGGGCACTTTGTATATTGGGTTATGAACTGAGGAGGTTGCTCCGATTATGATTGTTATTATTACATGATATGAGGCAAAGGGGAGTTACTATGGACCTTTGAAAGGTCATTGGCCAAGTTGGTGCAATCAGAAATCGGCTTGAGATCGGTGGATTGATTTATTTGAGAACATGGCTTTATATCAGGCCAGTTGTGTTCTTTTCAGCGAGCGTTCCCTATAGTGGAACAATCGAGGTGTTATTTTGTTATCAGCTATTCCAGGTAATGATGTATTGTGCCGTATGAGTTGTGAGACGGCTTAGTAAATTCTTATGTGTTGAGGTTCCGCGTTGCGATGATGTTATGCGAGCAAGATGGCTCTTGAGATTCAGACTGTATATTGCACCTCAGTTGTGCTCGAGTTTTGTAGCTTATCGCGCTATATGTCCCCTCAGGGATGGCATTATGCACTTAGCGTGCTTGTGACCTAGATTCGGTATTTTATTATAATGAGCAAATTAGCTCGATGTGTATCTCCTTATGTGAGTTCTACGTGTGGATCGGGTGGCACGCCGCCATGGTTATATTATGAGAATCGGGTGGTACACCACCATGGTTATATTGTGAGGATCGGGTGGCACGCCCATGGTTATATTGTGAGGATCGGGTGGCACGCTGCCATAGTTATATTGTGAGGATCAGATGGAATGCTGCCATGGTTATGCTGTGTGGATCGGGTTGCACGCCGCAACAGTGTGATGATGAATGTAGTTTTCTATATGCTAATTTTGTATGTCCTGCTTCCTATTTTCTAAGGAAAGTCCGTAGTAGTGCGGGAGTTAGGTTATTCCTTCCAGAGTTCGATTTCCGTTTGTGTTGTGTTCGGATTGGTGGCCTATTGGCATATTGTGGAGTCATATGAGACTTTTGATCGCATTCGGAGTGGCTTATTGCCCGAGCAGTTCATACTGGGTGAGACGATATTATGGGATTTAAGATCAGTGCAATCTGATTATATGAAGTATATTATGGGGCGAAGATCATTATTTGGTTTAGAATGTGGTAATGTTTCTTGTCAGAAGTATAGACTCGATGGTTGGTTGACTCGGCAGTTGATTATGAATTTTGGCATCTCATCCGTCGTGGAGGTATTGTAATAGTTAGAGTAAGACCTATGTAGGTCATGAGGTGCAATGGTAGCATCGGATTCACGGAATTTCGATTAATTCAAACAGAAATGTTATTGTGGTCCTATGAGTAAAGTGATGCAAAGTGTGAATTCAGCAGAGTTATGCAGTCATGTTTGAGTACATCGTATAGTGATTGATACGGTGATCGTATGTTGGAAACAGGCCTGGCATAGAATCCCGGATGTTGGAATTGGGCTCTAAGGCTTATTTGCTTGACTAAAAGGGAATATCTTCAGAATTTATCGAGCCAACGTGCTCAGCTAAGTTGTGGTAGCACAGGGAGGTGCATGAGAAGTTAAACATCCATTTCAGACTACTTCGGTATAGTTCTCAGCACGTTCGAGGACGAACGCATGTTTAACTGGGAGAGAATGTAACTACCCGACCGATCGTTTCGAGCCCTAGCACATCGTTCAGCAGTCTGAGGCCATGAGCAGCTTCATTTCAGGTATTGTTACTTGTTCGCATGGTCGAAATTTAAATTTAGAAAGATCGGAGTTAAATTTAAATGAAAACTCTCGTTTGAGAAGCTTAAAGTTGAAAGAATAAACTAGGATTGGAGTTTTGAGTAAACAACCTCGGAATTAGGATCTGAAGGTTCCAGCAGGTTTGTATGATGATTTCGGACTTGGGCGTATGCCCGAATTGGGTTTTGGATAACCCGAGAGCGTTTTGGCGCCTATTGTGGAAGCTAGCATTTTAGAAGGAATTTCTTAAGTTTGGCTTGAAGTGCATTTCAGTGTTATCGATGTACGTTTGGGATTTCGATGTCTGGGAATAGCTCCGTAAGGTAATTCTGGAGTTGGGAGCACGATCGGAAGTAAATTCGGAGGTCCGTCGGTCCTTTTGGAGCAATTTGGCTAAAGTTAGAATTTGAAGGTTTTTGAGAAGTTTGACCGGAGGTTGACTTTTTGATATCGGGGTCGGAATCCAATTTTGAAAGTTGGAGTAGGTTCGTAATATCAAATATGACTTGTGTGCAAAATTTGAGGTTAATCGGACGTCGTTTGATAGGCCTAAACATCAGAAATAGAAGTTTGAATATTCAAAGTTCATTAAACTTGAATTGGGTGTAATTCATGATTTTAGCGTTGTTTGATATGATTTGAAGCCTCGAGCAAGTCCGTAATGTGTTTTGGGATTGGTTGCTATGTTTGGTTGGGGTCCCGGGGGCCTCAGATGGATTCCGGATGGTTAACGGACTGATTTTCGCCTCGTGAGGTTTGCTGGTATATGTGCAGCAGATTTTTACTCTATGCGATCACAAGAGAGAGTATGCGATCGCATAGAGCAAGAGTTGAGGGGGGTTGGAATTGGCCTATGCGATCGCAATAGGCAGAGTGCGATCGCAGAAGAAGGAGACTTGGGCCTATGCGATCGCAGTGTTGTTTTATGCGAACGCACATAAGGATTTTGGGGGCAGCGGATTTCCCTATGCGATCGCGGGGCTATGGTTGCGATCGCATAGAAGGGTTGTCTGGGCAATGATCTTTTAAAATCAGGTTTTGGTTCATTTAATCTCATTTTCTTCCATGGGAGCCGACTTGGAGCAACTTTTAAGCGCCATTTTCATCACCAAGCTTCGGGTAAGTGATTTCTACTGGTTTTGAGTTAAATAAAAGTTTATATACGGATTTAGGCATTTAAATTAGAGTAAATATTGAGCTTTTGGTTGAAAACCTAGAAAATTATAATCTTGGATTTTAGCCACTATTTTGAGTATGGAATTAAGAGAAAATTACTTATTTGAGTTCCTAAGGTCATGGGTAACCTTTATCTTCGAAATCTTTTTGATTCCGGGCATGTGGGGCCGAGGGCATTTTGGTTATTTCACTAAGCGGAGTTGGGAATTTGTATAATCTGAATTGTTAACAAGTATTTGAGCATGTTCTCATTAGTTTGTCGTTAATTGGCCAGTTTTGGAGCATTGTGCGTTGGTGCAAGTCTTCGGAAGAATGTAGTAATGCCGGTTATGAGTCTTCGGAGCGAGGTGAGTCTCCTTTCTAATCTTGTGAGGGGGAATTCACCCCATAGCTGAAATAATTGATTATGTGCTCCTATTTGTGGGGGCTACATACGCACGAGGTGACGAGAGTCCGTGCGTAGCTACTATTATGCTATGATTCGGGTAGTCTAGGACCCAAAAAGCATGTTATACTTGGATTAACTGTGAATCCATTGATAGTTTGAATTGTTTAGATCACCTTGAATTTGGTAAAGGAATTTAAAAATAGATTTAATATTAATTTTCCCTGAAATGTTAAAAAGAGAAATTTGTCTATTTGGATGATTATCCTCGATAAACTCTTAGTTTCCTACTTGAGCAAGTACTTTATGTGTGCCTGCGTCGCATGGATGATTCGCGAGCAGGATATGTGTTTATTTATTGAATGGGCCGAACACCTCGGTGAGAATAGATGCATCTATGGTTCGTGCCGCTCGACCCTCGGCAGTGCACAATTTACATTTCTGTTGGAGCGGGCCGTCGACCTCCATGTGATTTGCGCTTGTTTATCTGTTGTTTGAAAATTGTAAATGTGCAATTGGCCCTACGTGGCTTGATATAAACTGATAAGATAATAAAGAATAAACCTTGGAGGCCCTTGATTTGTTGTTGAAGGTGTTTACCTGTTTTCTGGCTTCACAATTAGAACTTCTATATAAATCCATGATTATCCTCGCACTTATAGAATATTGTTAATTGACCTCTAGTGAGTGTCTAAGTTGGCCATCTCGTCTCTACCCCTTCGGGATTAGGCGGGATACTCACTGAGTAAACATTGATTACGTACTCATACTACACTTCTGTGCATTTTTGTTGCACAGGTGTATATACCTCTAGCAGCCTATTGGGCGTAGCAGCATGGATGACGCTGGGACTAGGTGAGCTGCATAATTCGAGGCGACCGCAGCAAGGGTAGTCCCTTCCAGTGTACTGTATTTACTTTCCGTCCACTATATTCTAGACGGATGTTGTATTTTATCTCTCTTATTAGTAGTTGCTCATGTACTCGTGACATCGGATTTCTGGGATGGTTCTCAACGGATTTGTACTAATTGTTATTATTTAAGTTTGAATTCAAGTAGTGAACTTTTATTTATAAAAATAAAAGGAAAAACCTTAGATTTTCAAAAGTATTAAAAGAGAAATTAATTGATAAGTTAGTTGGCTGGCCTGACAGAGGTGTCCGGCGCCACCACGACCCTTAGTGGATTTTGGATCGTGACAGATCCATTATGACTTGTATGTATTGTTGGCTTCGGCTTTTAGGTGATTCAGAATTAGTTTGGAAGAATGATTTCACGTTTGAAGTTGAAAAAGTTGATAAATTTTGAATTTTGTGTATTTGATCCCGGAATGGAGTTTTGATAGTTCTGTTAGGTCCGAATGGTGATTTTGTACTTGGTCGTATGCCTGGATTTTCATTTTGACGTTCCTAGAAGGTTTTGGCATTATTTGGCGAATGTTGGCAATTTGAAAAGTTCATAGGTTTGAACGAGAGTTGACTTCGATGTTATCGAGTTCAGATTATTGTTCGGGGAGGTTGAATACGTTTGATATGTCATTTAGAACTTTTATGAAAATTTTAGATTCATTCCATATTGGTTAGGCTTGAATCGGACGCTTGGTTTGAAGTTTATGAACTTAAGAGATTGATCTTGATCGACGATTCGTGGTTTTGATGTTAATTTATGTGATTTGATGTTACTATGGTTTGAGACTCATTGTTATGGTTGAACAGGGTCCCAAGGGGCTTGGGTGAGTTTCGGGGTGGTTTCAGACCATTTCTAGGCTATTTTTAGTTGCTGGATTTTGACTAAATCTATGTGCATCGCGATCACGGACTTTGGGTTTCGTTAGCGAAGAGAAAAATGGGAAAAAAGACCTGTGAATCGAGTTCGCGAAGAAGAGATTCTACTATCGCAAAGTTGGCCTGGGCTAGGGTGCCACTGCAGCAACTGGCTGAGCCCCATCTGCGGGTAGTGCACCCGAAGTATGATACACTGCAACTGCATATCCAGGAGCCTGAGCAGTAGGGGCCTGTGTTCCCCCTCCTGCCTGTGGGGTAGCCGAATTTGCTGGAAATAAACCAGCCTGAGTCATAGAATCCATGAACCGAAGCATACGGCTCATAACCTCCTGAAATCCCGGTGTTGTCATAAAGTCTACCGGGGTGGGCTCAGCTACGGGCACCTCGCCCTGCTCCTCAATAATAGGATCTCCCGCGGGATCTGCTGCTCCTCGTCCCTTATCACGGGCCGGTGCCCTCCCCCGGCCTCTACCTCGGCCTCTAGCAACGGTCGTGCGTGTCCTCACAATTTGTGAGAGAATAGAAGAGGGAAATTTAGTATACCAACCACTGCATGATAGGAATGAATAAAGAGTAATTCTTCCTAACACCCTATAGCCTATCGAAGATAAATACAGCTGTCTCCGCATTGATCTACAAGACTCTATTAGGTTTGCCCATGACTTGTGAGACCTACGTGAACCTAGTGCTCTGATACCATGTTATCACGACCCAATTCCATAGCAGTTCATGATGGCGCCCAACACCATTGTTTGGTAAGCTAGCAAAATACTAGCTAAACTTTCGGTCACCTTTACCCCAAAATAGTTGAAAATAATTCTTTTCGTTGGAATAAATCCGAAACAATGAATAAAAATCATGATAATCATACAACCCTAAAATAATATAGTCTACTAATGTGTATGCCAAGACCTGGTGTCATGAGCATGGGCAACTAGTAGAATCTACAAAAGAATCACACTATCCTACTGTCCGAAATGGAATAGACAACAAAAAATACATAAGAAAGATTTCTTCAGGCTGCTAAACGGCATGGAGGAGAAGCAACTCACCGTATAAGTCTCGAATCCGCTAAGAGATGCGCACCCAACTGATAGCCAGATGTACCTGCCTCAGACCCTGTACAATTAAGTACAGAAGTGTAGTATGAGTACATAAACAATATGTACCCAGTAAGTATCCCATCTAATCTTGAAGAAGTAGAGACGAGATGTCGACTTGATACCTACTAGGGTCAAATAATGTGAAAAAGAATTTAAAATAAGCAGGAATAGCACAAGTATTAAGCATTAATGAGCGTAGAATAACAGTTCCTATCCAAATATTATTGTAGGTATCCATATATATATATATATATATATATATATATATATATTT
>MU717644.1:182317-255501 GCA_026770625.1 Nicotiana glauca | reverse complement strand
ATATATATATATATATATATATATATATATATATATATATATATATATATATATATATATATATATATATATATATATAAAGTCCAGTCCACAGAGAAAATCACTAAGCAAGAACATGCGCAAGTAATATCGAGGGACGTACGGCCCGGTCCAACGTAAAAATAAATTGTGCACTGCCGAGGGTCGAATGGCTCGAACCATAGATGCATCTATTACCCCGATCGCGAATCGGCCATGCGAAGTGGCCAAACATAATTAAACACAACAACAGGCAGACAACAGTATATAACTCTAGAACAGTTATTCACATGTATGTTCAATTTCTCTTTAAAAGGCCAAGGAAAATAAGATTCCTACCACTAGTCTCATTTAATTTAATCAACATGGTTTATACGAATCCGAATTTAAGCATCAAGTTACAAGTAAATCACATAGAGCATTCTTAGGGGTCCTAGACTACCCAGACTTAGCATATTAGTAGCTACGCACGGACTCTCGTCACCTAGTTCGTACGTAGCCCCCACATATAGTGGTATTCAATTATTCCACCTATGGGGACAATTCCCTCTTACAAGGTTAGAAAGGAGATTCACCTCGCTCCAAAGTGCACTTCCAATACCAAGAACAAGTCCAAGCCCTCAATTCGTAGCCGAATGATCTCAAACTAGTTAAACGAAGTAAGAGCTAGTCAATATAGACTCACAAGATTGAATTCTAGCTACTTAAGCAATTTTCCAACCATTAACGCAGGTTTTCCTTAAATCCGACCTCGAGCCCATGTGCCTAGATTCCAGTATTTTTCGAAGGAAGTTGTTCTCTACTACCTAAGGATCACTAATATATGATTTCTAATTAATTCCATAACAAATTTTGTGGCTAAATCCAAGTTTTATTAAAACCCTAGATTTTTGCTCTAACCCCAAGATTTCACCTTAATACTAGTGTTTAATCTACCTAAGATAATGATATTGAACTAAAAATAGGTAACACACACTTACCTCAATGTGCTAGGTGAAGTTCTCTCAAAAGCTCCCAAATCGCCCAAAGAAGGAGTGGAAATGTGATAAAAAATGACTTTGAGCCCGTATTGCATGAACCTCACTTCCCAGCGATTTCTGCATTTGTGGTCTCGCATCTGCAAAGAAGGGGACACATCTGCGAAAAAGGGGCCAAGGGGCTGGGACCGCATCTACGGTCTCCAGGCCGCATCAATAGAGCCGCTTCTGTGGCTTGCGAGCCGCATCTGTGGTTCCTGGCCTGGCCGGCCTGGGATGCTTCTGCGATGGGAGAACTGCATCTGCGATCTTGTACCTGTGGTCCAAGAACCACAGATGCAGTTATGACAGAAGCAGCAATCCTTCAGCCCTTCTCAAAATTTTCCACTTCACTCGAGCCTCGTCTGATTGACGCTCGGGGCTTCCGCCCGAACATACCGACAAGTCTGAAATCACGAGACAGACCTACTCGAACCTTCGGAACACCTGAAACAACGCTAAATCTAGAAATCACCCCCTAAGACCAAATGAATCAAACTTGTGAATTTCAAGTTCTAAATTTTCCTCCAACGAGCCAAAATGCCCTAAAACTACTCGGATTAACACCAAATTTTACAGGCAAGTCTTAAATGATATTGCAGACCTGTATCGGGCTTCAGAACTAAAGTAAGAGCCTGATACCTAGGAAATCAATCAGTAATTAGTTTCGTTAAATCTTTAAAACTTTAGATTAACAATTTGTAATAAAAATTCATTACTCGGGCTAAGAACCTCGAAATTTGATTCCGGGCATACGTTCAGGTCCCATATTTTCCTACGAACCCTCCGGGACCGTCGAATCACGAATCCGGGTCTGTTTGTTCAAAATATTGACAAAAGTCAAACTTATTCCTTTGAAAAAATCCTAAGGAATCAACTGGGCATATATCACCCAAAACTCTTTCAAATCCCGAACCAACCATCCCTCTAAGTCGCAAATTAGCTAAAGCAAGCATGAAAAGTTTTATTTAGGAGAACGGGGTTCAAAAAGGCAAAACGACCAGGCGGGTCGTTACAATTGTGTTCCTGTAAACTGATGAAATGTGCTTAATTGCAGGAAAAGTGGAAGATGAGCTCCCAAGATGAAATCCAACTCAAGAAGGAGTGATCTAAACTAAGGGAAAAAATAAGGCACAGAGCTTAGAAATGCGGACCGCAGATTATCATCTGCTGCCATAGGATGTGAAGACACGCCCATCAGAGAAGTGAGAAAAGTGCAGCTACAGAAACTATGCAGGAGAAAAGGTTCAAAGACATGCATCTCAAGTTCAACAAGATTACGGACGGCACAAATATCGTGCGACCACAGAAGAACACCTACGTGGCCACAATCACATTTGTGCGGACCGCAGAAGAGAAAGGTGCGACCACAAGCACATTTGTACACACCGTAGAAATAGAGAAGTGCAGCCACAATTTAGAATTACGCAGCTGCAGGTTTTCCAATCCTTTCAGGCTGAAGCAAAGTGAGGACCGCACATGGAATTGTACGGCCGCAGAACCTCCGAAAGGGCATTTTTGTCCAAAAATTCTAGCCATGTATAAATAGAAGAGTTTAACTATTTAAGATAATTTTTGACATCAGCAGCTACTGTAGACGGTTTATTTTTTACTCTCCTTAGTTGTTTTTGCTATTTTGAGCCTTTTGAATATAGATTTCATCATTTTAATTATCAATATGAGTTTAATAATCATTTCTTCTTCTATTTATTTTATCTTAAGCATGAGTAGCTAGATTTTCACTAGGGTTCTGACCCAACCAGAGAGTAATCTTAATGGGTTTTTGATCTATTGCTTGTTTATAGTTGAGTGTTTATTATTTAGTCTTGTTCTTGCTTTTAATTGTAGAATTAATAGTTGCAAATATTAGTTCATGCCTATTTGACTTAGTTTCTACTTGAAAAAGAGAGACTTAGTCTAGAAAAACTTGGTTAACAAGAAATTGGGTCAATCGAGTATTCATGAGCACAATTAAAGAGTTGAACCTAGAGATAATAAAACCCGACCCGAGCTTTTATCAACCATTTTGTGCATCACCCACTTGAGAAAGCCAAATTGGGAAAAGTCACTCTCTAACCGAGAGGTATTGAGTGGGTAATTGAGTGTTGATAGCTATAATACACCCCGACCAATAAAACAAGCTTCACAGTTTACAACCTATCAGGCGAACACCTAGGTAAAGGTCATAGCCCTAGGACGTTTACATCATTTCAAAAACAACAACAAAAACAATTTCCTAGTTTCAGTTCTTAGTTTGTAATAGTTTAAATTAGACCTACAAACAACCCAAGTTTGTGGAAGTGCAATTTGAGATAATTCAAGCTCATACACTAAAATATATACCCTAAATCCATTCATAGCTCTCTGTGGAAAATTGACCCCGAGTCCTTGATGGGTATTACTATTGCATCGATCGTTTCTAACCTTAAATAAAGGTGCGACTTGGACAAGATCACGTGCGTCGGGGAAATCATGTGTCATGACCCAAAACCAACCCGGTCATGATGGCGTCTATCATGGAACTAGGCCAGCCGACACATTCTCAAAATGATTTGATATTCTATTAAAAATTAGATAATAACTTTTTTCATACTAAAATTTCTGTAAAAGATATAAATCCAAAAAAAAAACAAAATGCAAAAATAAAAGCCCGACCTCGGGTGTCACTAAGTCATCAGCAAATACTACAACTGTTGTGAAATATAATTAGACTAACATAGTCTGAGAGTAGCCAAAGTATACTAAAAGGAGGAGAAAGGCGGAACTGCGATCGCCAGGTAGCTACCTCTCTATCTCTGATGAAAGCTCGCGACTGGAATAGTCAACATCCACTGCCGTTCCCTGAGATACCTGGACCTGCACACAGAGTGCAGGGGGTAATGTGAGTACACCAACTCAGTAAGTAACAAGTCCAAACTACGGACTGATAGATAGTGACGAACTAAAGCTCAACAGATAAAACACAATAAAACTGTACAGTAAAGCCGGCATGCTTGAAATTCAAGTATTCAGCTCAAAAATAAAGTAAATACCAATATGAACAATGTGAATAATAAAGCTCGGCTAATGAAGAACTGAAAGATAGAATGAAGACTTATGCAACTCCATATACAAGTTTCTATATCTTTCTAGTTCTTAGTACAAACAATATATTCTTGAATTTACTAGTGTAAAAAAAGATAGGAAGTTAGAAAACAGACTAGAAGTGGTGTTAAGCATTGAGAACCATTGTAACTGAATGTCTTTAGTGGTGAACCAACAAAAACCACAACTGCTATAACGATTCTCATATTTAAGATCTAAGAGCATCCCTGTAACCCAAGGGAACTGGATGTAAGTACCACAATGGTACCAAAGCAGTATAAAAAATATGTGTCTTTACTGTTTTCTTGTTTCTGCTAATCTCTAAGCTGTAAAAGAAAAGGAGTCGGCTATCACTTACATTAGTCAACTGATTTTTAGTTAGTCACAATTCACCCATCCCCTCTTGTGTTTCAGTATTTGACTTATATATGAAATATAATTTTCTGGATACTAGTGTTCGCTTACCACCCTTTATATGCTGTGGCTATGCTACTGGTTATGTATCGGATTCATCTTACTCCAGTTTACATATAAATTTATATGTACAAAATTATTAAAAGTATAATAGATAGTGGATATGAACGTCTAACTTTAAAAATATATGTTTAACCACAAAGTTTAAAATACGAAGTCGCTTTTGACCACAAACACAGTTCATAAAATTAATAGCATAGATATTTGTGTTTAACCAAAAAATAGGTTTCTTGGCAAAGCTTGAATTTACAAAAATCGGGTTACTGATAATCGAAAAAAGAATTTAAATAAAGAGATTTGGAAATGATATCAACAGAAAGCAAGAAAATTAAGATATATTGCAATAGAAACTCTTGTCCCAACTTATTGCATATTCCTCCTTTTATAGGTACATTTGAGTATCTCTAAGAACGTACGTTATGCCTAAGCCATAATGAGGCTATTACGAGCATTTAACAATATTAAATGCTACGTTATATAATCATTATATTGAATGCATATATTCCTTAACGGCTTCCGTGTTTAATGCCGTATTTCCCCCTTTTTCTTTAACCAGATTCATTTTTCTCAACGCTCGTGTGTAAATAAGTTTAAAGGGATAGGGCGCCGAGTTTAAACAGGGACGAGGCGTTGAATCTCTCGTCTCGTGCCTCTTCCTTCTCGTAGCTGTTCACAATCCTTGAACCGTGGCTGATCATAATTTATTAACAATTCCGCGTGTCATGCCACGTCAACATGTCTATGAATACTATTTTTCCCAATACAGATAGCCCCTCCACTTTCCATTTATTCATTAGTTTGAATATTTGGAAAGTGGAGTTTCATTAAAGGAGAATTTTTGTCACCATTAATGCTCTGACGAAGTTGACTCTTCAATTGTCACTTTCTTTTAATGCAATCGACACGTGTTACCTCCCCATTGATTGCACTTCTTGGCAGAACCTTTTTAGACTTTCTTTTCGGCTTCACTTTACACGAAATGTCAGTTATCATCATTATGGTTCTTCCATCATTGTACTTTTTCCTTTGCCGGTTACCAATTAATATAAATATAACTTCTCTTCTTGTCTTGTTTTATATGAAGCATATCAAACACTCTAATTTTTTGAAACCTTCTTTATTTTTTCTTCTCCACTTCAATCTTTTCCGCCATGGCTTCATCTAACCCTAAGAGAACCCCCATTCTAGATAGCTTTCCCAATGCTCCTATTAGGTATAGGAGAGGGGGCAGACTCCGTAACCTCGGATCTGCTTGCGATAGTATGTCGACTCCTTCTTCTAGCTCCGGTCCCTCTTCTGGGACTAGAGGTTCACATTCTTAAAAGAGTTCTTCTCGTAACAAAGAATCTTCCGAGCCACTTCGTGAGCCTTTAGTTGAGGAAATAGTCCCATATGAAATTTCCTTTCACCAAGATAGAGAATCCCTTAAGACTCAAATTGAATCTTTAGATCGTGCTGACCCCTTTCCTACTCAAATCATAGAAGTTTTAGCCCCAATAGTTCGTAAGGACTGCCATTGGAGTGATGATTTTCCAATTATCATTCCTAACCCTAACCAAAGGATCACATCCTACTTAATAGGATACTCTTTTGTTTATACATATCCCTTTACTCTAGGGTTCAAACCGGCCATTGACCCGGTTATTCTGGATTTTTGTTATTTTTCCAATGTGTGTTTGGGACAAATTGGTCTGATTGTATGGAGAGCTATTGCTTGCCTGAGGCATCTTGCTAATATGGCAAATGTTGAATTCACCTTTCCCCACCTGATTCATCTTTACTCACCAAGGCTTTTTCGAAACGGTGTGTTTGGCTTAACAGCTAGGAGTAAGAGGGTTTTAGTTAGCCCTAAGGATGATAAAGATCATGGCTGGTATGCTCGGTATGTTGCTGCTCCCACTGTTTGTTTAGTGGGTGAAAAGAACGTACGCTTCCCAGAGAAGTGGAATTTTGCACGTGAGTATTAAATTTTTCTTGTGCCTTTTTATTTTCAGGCTTGCTTGTTTTTCTTAATCTTGTCTCTTTTTCTCTTCAGCAACCATGGGTGTTGTGGAACCTATGCCCAACTTCCGTGGTTGGGTAGATAAGTTACTGAAGATTTCCCCGATGGAGGGTACATCATGGAAAAATCTTTCCCACCGTTATGGCTGGAGAGTTAAAACTCATGGCAAGGATCCCTATTTCCACTTTATCTCTATTTAAATGTTTTTGGCATTCTAACTTTTACCCTTCTCTTTACAAGGGTTTGCCATTCGAGGAGTTACCCCAGAGGCCATTTTGGCATCTCGTAATTCTTTAAGTGCTCGCGCTTCTTTAGATCAAGATATTTTCTTGGGATTTGTGAAGAGAAAATCTGTTGAAGACGATGATTCTGAGGAAGAAAACGAGGGTTCTCTGGTGTCAAGGCCACGAACCAGGAGACGTATTATCTCTGAAGATGAGGCTGATGTCTCGCCTCACCTATCTCTTTCTGAACCTGTCATTACTCCGGTGATCATCCCTGATGATGATATTTCTCCTTCCCCTGACACTCATGAATCCATAAACCAACTTTTTATCAGTGGTTTCGATAGCGGGTCTTTAGGACCTGTTCTAAATGAACCCCGCTTGACTTCTTTCACCTCTTCTGTTCCTGTAATTGCACCTTTGCCTTCTTCAATTACTACTTCCGCACCTACCTCCACTATTTTTACTCCTTTCATTGCTCCTCCTTCAGCAATTTCTCCCCCTGCTGTCCACCGTATAGAGGCGGGGTCTTCGAGTAGAGGTTTTGCTATGAGGAGCATGACTCTTGAGGTTCTCACCAATAATAGTCTTTTAAGAAAATCTGGGCAAGCGGATACTTGGCTATAGCCTTTGATCGGCCCCATCGAGAAGGCTAAACTTGAAAGCCATACTAATATGACCCTCATAAACGATATTGTCCATGCAACTTTGAAGGTATTTTCTCACCTTCTTTTCTTTAGTCTTTTGATTTTTGGAATCCTAACCTTACCTCCTCTTCTTTTTGTTTGTGTAGGCCAACCTCATTGGTATTGAACTATTGACCCAAGTCTCTCTTTTGGAGAAATTGGCTCGTGATTTAGAGAAGACGGCTCATGATGCTGAGAAAGCTGCCCATGATTCTCAATTTGAGGTAGACAACTGGAATGGCCAGTTTGAAAGTATTCAAATTGATATGGAGAACTTGGAGGAGAGGAAAAATACCTTGCAAAAGCAAGTTCAAACATTGACCTCCGAGATGGCAAGAATTAAGGCCACTTCAAGCCAAGCTGAGATGGAAAAAGAGAGCCTTGAATCTTCTTTCTCAGAACAGTTGTCCAAGATCAGCGAGGAAAATAAAACTCTAAAGACTTTGCTGGCTCAGAAGGAAATGCATGCAGGGGAAGATAGCTCAAAACCTTTCGCGGGTTCAAGAAGAACTACGAACTTCTGCAGACAAGGTTCATGCCTTAGAGAGTTCTCATGCTGCACTTCAATCATCTTACAGCTCTGTTTCAGCTAAAAACGAGGAACTTAAGAATGAATTGGTTGCTTGGGAGAGAGATTATGACCTTCTCGAAGAGTCAACCAACTAAGCTAGATCTTCTTAAAATCTCGTCATGACACCTTAGTTGAGATGAGTCAAGAAAATTTTAATTTGGAAGCTGAATTAGCCAAGGTGACTGGGGCCATTGAACGAGCACAACAACAACAAGACTTTTCATCCCCCGAGGTTGAAGTTCTTGTGATGGAAATCCCTCTAGTTGAAACTCCCACATTTAAAGCTCCCGTGACTAGTGAAACGGCCACGAGTGTCATACTTTCCACGAGTTCATCCGTGCCTCCTGCTGCAAGTCAAGTTGAGACTTTGTCCGTTGATATTCCTACTGCTGTGGTTGAAGATCAACTCTTGACTACTGATGATGCTGCTTCAGTTGAGCCTGCTGATGATCCTTCTTCAATTCCTTCTTCTTAAGAAGTTTTTATAACTGTTTTGAATTCCCTTTTTGCAGGTACCAGTATGAAAAACTATGTTTAAGATTTTGGTATTCATGTAATAATTTCTTTCTCTTTTTGTTTGTAATCAAACCCCTAGTTTGTTAGTTACAAGTCCCCAAGTTTTGTTAAAGGGGTAGTTTTTAGTATGAACAACTCGATGACTAAGTTTATACTTAGTTTTTGGTTTTAAAATATTGAGAAGTTGCCTTTAAACTTCCACTTATTCTATTTGTGCCTTTTATTTCCAAGGACTTAGAAAATAGATTGCATTTTTATTCTTTGAAAAATGCTTCCATCAATCTCATGAATAAATATCATGAGTTTTACAAAAGAGGGCCTTTTTATATTTTGACATTTGATGAAGAAGATGTCTCAACTTCATAATGGTGTTTATTATACGATAAAAGAAATAGGGACACACATGTTTCTTTGCAACAACTTAGACAAGTTTTCATTTCTGAACTTTGACATGTTTTGAGTAATCCTTTACATATATTTGAATTACATCTATAACTTTCTCGTAACTATTTTTCTTGTAACAAAGTTATACAAAAAGAAGAACAATAGAAACAGAGTTTTTCTTTATAACCCGTTTTAGTACATAGTCTTTACCCTAACCATTCTGAGGTGCCTTGGGTCCCCTTAACTTCAAAACATTAGGAAGGGTTTGAGAGGTGACTCCATTGTTCTCATGGGAAATAACACTATGATGTATGCTATGACTAATTAACTTCCACTCCGTACTTGACTCTTCTTAGGCTTGATTTTTGCTCAATCTTCATTGCCTTTTATATACACGTGACTGCATATTCTATGTAGTCCCCCAAGTGTTTGAGTGTTGAAGTATGAAGCCTCTAGCACTTGATAGTCTCTTCCACATGGTCCTTTTCCTGAAAAGGAAATACATACGGGACTTGGGGGTGCGATTATAGATGAAGACTGCTTAGCCCGTTTATATTTCTATCAGAATAATTGTAACCATGGGCCAGGAATTTTAGTTTATTCCATTTTTCTTACAGGTCGTGACTCATCATTTAGTATGGGTGAGCGTTTTGCCTAGCATCTAAAATCGTTAGTAAAATTTTAACGATTCAAAATATAAAATTTAACAAGATGATACCTAACCGTGAGTTTTCCCTTAGAAGTAATATCTCTTCAAATGAACAACATTCCTGTGTGAAGGAAGTGCCTTCCCGTCCATTGTTTCCAACTCATATGCTCATTTTCCTGCAATATCACGAACTCTGTAGGGTCCTTCCCAGGTAGGACTTAGTTTGCCCGCATCGGTTGACTTTGTAGATTGAAAACACTTTTTAAGCACGAAGTCCCCAATTTTGAAGTATCTCAGGCGTGCTTTCCTGTTGTAATAACGCTCGATCACTTATTTTGTGCGGCCATTCTTATTAACGCAACTTCTCTCATGCCTTCTAATAAATCTAAATTGACCCGCATCTCTTCGTTATTAGACTCTTGTGTTGCTTGTGAGAATCTTGTACTTGGTTCTCCTATTTCTACTGGGATAAGTGCTTCAGGTCCATAAACCAAAGAGAAGGGCGTTTCACCTGTGCTCGTTTTTGTTGTTGTGCGATATGCCCACAAAACTCCGGGTAACACTTCGGGCCAATTTCCTTTTGATTCCTCTAATCGCTTCCTTAAATTATTAATAATCACTTTGTTTGTTGATTCTGCTTGTCCATTACCCACTTGATGATAAGGTGTAGATGTAATCCTTTTTATTTGCCAACTTTTGAGAAACTCTGTGACATGAGCTCCAATAAATTGAGGACCATTGTCACATACGATTTCCTTTGGTACACCGAATCGACAGATAATGTTACGCCAAATGAAGTCTTTGACCTCCTTTTCTCGCACCTGTTTAAATGCTCATGCCTCCACCCATTTAGTGAAATAATTAGTAAGTACGAGAAGAAACTTTACTTGTCCTTTTGCTCGAGGCAATGGTCCAACTATGTCCATTCCCCATTTCATAAATGGCCATGGCACAGTAACCGGATGCAATAATTCTGCTGGTCGGTGCATATTGTTACCATATCTTTGACAATTATCGCATTTAGCCATGAAACTTTCCGCTTTTTCTTCCATTTTGGGCCAGTAATATTCTGCCCTAATCAAGGTTCTTACCAGTGATCTTCCTCCTGCGTGATTCCTGCAGTGCCCCTCATGTATTTCCCTCATTACATACTCCGTCTGAGAAGGTCCAAGGCATCTTGCTAAGGGGCCACCAAACATTTTACGGTAAAGGTTGCCTTCTTTTAAACATTAGCGAGTTGCCTTTTTTTGAAGTGCGTATACTTTCTTTTTGTCATCAGGGATGGTACCATACTGTAAAAAAGCAATAATTTCGTTTCTCCAGTCTCAAGTTAAATTATTAAAATTTACCTCGTTCTTATCAGGTTCGAGAACTGAATGAAACAAATGAATGACTGAGGCGTTTGTATCGTTTGCTACATATGCTGCGGATGCAAGATTGGCTAAGGCGTATGCTTCAACGTTTTCATCCCTTGGAATTTGGATGACCTTCTAAGTTTGAAACTGCTTTATCAATTCCCGTACCTTTTCCAAGTATTGTTGCATACTTGTCTCCCTAGCTATATACGTCCCCAGCATTTGATTAACTACCAACTGAGAATCACTTTTGATCACCACTTGAGTTATACCAAGTTCTCGTGCCAATTCCAAACCTGCAATCACAGCTTCATACTCTGCTTCATTATTAGTTATGGGATGACATTTAATAGCCTGTCTAATAGTTTCGCCTGTAGGTGGTACTAAAACGATTCCTAATCCAGCACCTTTTATGTTAGATGAGCCATCAGTGAATAAAGTCCATGTTCCTGGATTAGCCCCATTAAGTACCTGAACTTCTTTTTCAACTTCTAACTGCATCCCTTGGCTAAAATCAGCCACGAAATCAGCAAATATCTGGGATTTTATTGCTGTTCTAGGTAGGTACGTGATTTCATAATCACTCAGTTCTATGGCCCATTTGGCTAACCTTCATGACAATTCAGGTTTATGCAATATACTACGTAAAGGGTAGGCAGTTACCACAACAATGGGATGACATTGAAAATATGGTCTTAACTATCTAGATACCATGATTAAAGCAAGTGTCAGTTTTTCCAGTTGTGGATATCGTGTCTCTGCATCTAATAAAGATTTAGTAACATAATAAATAGGAGATTGCTTACCCTGTTCTTCACGAACCAAAACTGTATTTACCGCAACTTCTGAAACAGTAAGGTAGATGAAAAGTTTTTCCCCGGCTTTTGGATTTGCTAGCAAAGGTGGATTTGATAGCTAAATTTTCAAATTTCTCAGTGCCTGTTGACACCCTTCATCCCACTCAAAATGATCCTGCTTTTTAAGTGCCGAGAAAAATTTAAAACATTTTTCCGATGATTTAGAAATGAATCTTCCCAAAGCTGCGAATCTTCCCGCCAGTCTTTGTACTTCTTTCTTGTTTGAAAGTATATCGGGGATTTCTTCAATGGCCCTGATCTGTGCAGGATTTACTTCAATACCACGATTACAAACAAGAAAACCTAAAAACTTACCCGATGCCACACCAAATGCACATTTTTTCGGATTCAACTTCATATTGTATTTTCACAAAATTCTAAAAGTTTTAGATAGATGCGATATACGACCTTCTGCATGCTGAGTCTTAACTAGCATATCATCTATATATACCTCCAAAGTCTTACCTAGATGTTCTTGAAATATTTGAGTGACTAACCTTTGATAAGTTGCTCCCGCATTCTTAAGACCAAAGGGCATTACCTTATAACAATAAGTCCCCCTGTCTGTTATGAAAGAAGTTTTTTCCTCATCTTCTGTATCCATTTTGATTTGATTATAACCTGAATAAGCATCTAAAAAACTTAATAGTTCATGCCCTGCATTAGCATCAATTAACTGATCTATGTGTGGTAAAGGGAAAGAATCTTTTGGACAGACTTTATTAAGATCTGTGTAGTCTACACAGACCCGCCACTTACCGTTCTTCTTAGGAACCACGACAGTGTTAGCCAACCAGTCAGGATATTTTACCTCACGAATTGAGCCGATTTTCAGCAATTTTTGAACTTCTTCTTGAATCACCTTATTCTTGAAAGTTCCTTGCTTTCTTTTCTTTTGCTTGATTGGAGGATACAAAGGATCTTCATTTAATTTGTGAGTTACAACCTCAGGCGGTATTCCTGTCATGTCAGAATGGGTCCAAGTAAAATAATTTGCGTTAGCTTTTAAAAATTCAATTAACTTACGCTTTACCTCCGGGCTGAGATTGGCTCCTATATACATTTTCCTCTTAGGACAATATATAAATATAACCACAGCCTCTAATTCCTCAATGGTTGTTTTGATGTTGTCATTCTCCTCTGGCTCTTGAATGGTATCAGGTCATGAATCCACATCTATTTGCTCTTGTTCAGTTGAGGTCGATGTCGTATCTCCCCCCTGAATTCTGTAATTGCTATTTATCTCCACCCTTATCAGTTGAATTTGCAACGAAATTGATGTTTCTAGGAGTTTGTTGATCGCCTCTAATTTGACATATCCCCTAAGGCGATGGAAATTTAATAACTTGATGTAATGTTGATGGAATAGCATCCATGTCGTGGATCCATGGCCTCCCCAAAATCATGTTATAAGCTATTTCCATATCTACGACTTGAAATTTGGTATCTTTCACAACGCCTTCCGCGAATGTAGTAAGGATTGCTTTTCTTTTTGTTACGACACTAGAGTTGTCAAATCCCGTCAAAGTATGCGCTTTTGGGATTAATTTATCCTGATCTTGCATCTCGCGCAATACTCGCATCAAAATAATTTTCATAAAACTGCCTGGATCAGTCAAAACTCGTTTCACGTTAGTATTATATACAAGTAAAAATATTACCAGTGTATCGTTATGCGGAGCTAAGAGACCCTCAGCATCCATATCATTGAATGTAATATTCTCTTCTTCTAGAACCTGTCGCAACCGCTTTCCATGAGTGATTGATATCTTGGAGGTTTTATTAGCTGCGGTATATGAAACACCATTGATATCTTCTCCCCCACTTATAACATTGACGGTTCTTTTGGGTGAGGGCGGTTTCGGAGGCTCTTATCTGTTCTTCATATACGCTTGCTTACCTTTCTCACTAAATAGCTCAGTGAGATACGCTTGCTTTAATAAATGATCAACCTCACCTTGCTAAAATCTGCAATCTACAGTTTTAAGCCCGTGGTCATTGTGAAATTCGCACCAACGATTAGGTTTTCGTCTGTTTGGGTTCGATCTCATCTCCTTGGGCCATCGCACCTTATCTCCCATGCTCCTTAAAACAACAACGAGTTCAGAGGTGGTTAAGTTAAAATTATAACCACCAAACCTTGCTTTTAAACTTCCCTCATTGTCACGTGGTCCACGCGAGTTCCGATCATCTCCGAACCTTGATGAGGAGCCTGATTCCCTACTTCTCGATTTGTGATCGTACCTTTGATTATCTTGCCTTGACCATGAGTCTTTCCTCACAGGTCCCATATAAGGCTTGTACCTATTTTTACCAGATCTTTTTTCATTTTCTATACGTCTTGAACTTACTTTTTCTTCTGTTTTATGCTATAAAATGATATCTTCTTCAATCCTCATCTTTGTACTGTATCTATTGTAGACATCATTCCACGTTGTTGCTGGGAATTCATGAAGGCTTTCTTTGAGTCGCCTCATGGCTTCTGAACTCTTCTCATTCAAATTGCTGGCGAAAGCAATGGCCGCCCAATTGTCAGGTACTCGTGGCAGCGTCATTCTTTCCCGTTAAAATCTATCTATGAATTCTCTAAGCAACTCTGAATCACCTTGCTTGATTTTGAAGATTTCTTCCATTCTCTTTTCAACTTTTTGAGCTCCCGAGTGTGCTTTAATAAATAGATCTGCAAGTTTAGCAAATGAATTTATAGAATTTTCAGATAAAAGAGAATATCATGTTAAGGCCCCTTTAGTGAGTGTTTCACCAATTTTTTTGACTAGAACTGGTTCAACCTCCTGCTTAATCAGATCGTTGACCTTGACGCCTGTTGTGAATGTGGTAACGTGATCTCGCGGGTCTGATGTACCATCGTACTTTGGAATGTCAGGCATCTTAAACTTCTTTGGAATTGTGAGGGGGGCGGCACTTGGCTTCCATGGTTGTTGAGAATATTTATCTATATCTACCACCTTGATCACAAGTGGTACTCCGGGTATTTGTTCTATACACTCATTTTTCTTCTTAAGCTGTTTCTACAAAGTTAGTACAAAATTTTGTAAATCAGTATTAATTGGATTACCTAGGTCTCCCTCTTGTGTTTCACTAGAGGTTCCCCCACTGTCGGAATTAACTAATCCAGAACGAGGATTTTCCAAAGTATTGTTGTTTGGAGTAGGTGTGGGTGGAGCAGCAGGTAATTGGCTAACAAAAGCCTGAAGAGCTTTATTGACTTGCGAGGCAATAAGTTTTTGTAGGGCATCATTCATAGCCTCTTCGTTTGCGTACTGACCACGTTCTTCTGTGTGAGACCCATCAGGAGTGCCCTCACGAGATTGACGTGGTGAGCCATGAGGGGTTGGATCTTGATCGTCATTATTCTGAGGATCTCCCTGATTTTGCTGGTTGATTTGATTTTCTTGAGTGTTGTCGTTGTTGTTCGACATAGTTGATTCAATACAGAAAACTAAGTTGAAATATAATTAATTATCAGATTTCCGGTAACGGAACCAATTTGTTTAACCAAAAAATAGATTTCTTGGCAAAGCTTGAATTTAGAAGAATCAGGTTACTGATAATCGAAAAAAAAATTTAAATAAAGAGATTTGGAAATGATATCAATAGAAAAAAAGGAAATTAAGATATATTGCAATAGTAACTCTTGTCCCAACTGATTGCATATTCCTCCTTTTATAGGTACCTTTGAGTATCTCTAGGAGCATACGTTATGCCTAAGCCATAATGAGGCATAATATTAAATGCTGCGTTACATAATTATTGTATTGAATGCATATATTCCTTAACGGCTTCCGTGTTTAATGCCGTATTTCCCCCTTTTTCTTTAACCAGATTCATTCTTCTCATCGCTCGTGTGTAAATAAGTTTAAATAGGGACGGGGCGTTGAGTTTAAACAGGGACGAGGCGTTGAATCTCTCGTCTCGTGCCTCTTCCTTCTCGTAGCTGTTCACAATCCTTGAACCGTGACTGATCATAATTTATTAACCATTCCACGTGTCATGCCACGTCAACATATATATGAATACTATTTTTCCCCGATACAATTTGATAGGACATACATATGTACATTTAAATCCAGAGCAACTTAAGCACGGACTCATAGAAACATACGTGGAGGCGCAATCGATCATAGCCTAAATCTGTATCCACACATTATTTGGTTAAAGAGAAAGTGCCAGTCTGGTGATGCCTATTCAAGAAATCCCATGATTGTCCCCACATTCTGAGTCTAGTGGTACAAAAAATCATGGGACACTAAATAAAATGGGACAAAAATTATTAGGTTTCGGGTTTATATTTCAGTGAACGTAAAAATACTAGGTAATTCTTTCCTTCAATTCAATCCTTATTAGATAGAGTTAGTCGATACTTGTGCTGGTAGGAGTAATAAATACCCTATAAAATTAATTGAAATGCATGCAAGCCAATCTTGGATACAACGATTATCAACAAAAAAAAACACGGGACACTATACGTTTCCAACTTGCAAAGCTGGAAAAAATAGTTACTATATCAACTCCCATATGTTAAATTCTCAATATCTCATAGAACTTTAATTAATAAGAGTACAAAATCTTTATGAAGAGAGAAAAGGCTTTGCTTATTCCACGTTACACTGTGTGCATTAGTATCCACAGCATTTAAGTTTCTTTGCAAAAGAAATATGAGGTACATATGCTACCACAATTCCTTTTTGTCTCCTCCACTTGTAATACTACTAAACCATATACTATTCTCTTCTCTCTACACCAATAACCAAATCTAAGTCAAATTCCCTTGATTCTTTAGTATATAGTTTATTTTTCTTGCTTAATTTCCTAAAATGTCTTGCACCAACTCTTCTCTTTGCTACTATACAACTACTAATTAAAAAGTTAACCATCACTTTGACATGAATGGGAAATGACAGATATCTCATCAAGACAAGAAGCAATAGCCGAAATACAAGTAGCAGAAGGAGAAGAGAAATTAGGATCAGAACTAGTAAAACGAGAAGAAGAAGAAGAAGAAAAAGCAAGATGTGAATGGGATTTTCACCTTTCTACTTTCATTTCTAATTCTTGCAATAATAGCATTAATGGATCTGCTTGTGATACACTTGGCGTTTTAGAATTTGACCCTTCTGGTAATTTATTAGCTTCAGGGGGAATAGCTAGGAGAATTAGAATTTACAACGTAAATTCTTTGTTACAAGAAGGGAGAGAAGGTGGAAGGCTTGTTTCTTTGGATCATGGCAATGCATGTAACTTTTACATGTGTACTCCAGCAAAACTCAGTAGTCTAAAATGGAAACCCGGATGGGGGAGTCGGGTTTTAGGGTCGGGTGATTATGATGGAGTTGTTATGGAATACGACTTAGAGAAGAAAATGCCCATTTTTGAACGAGATGAGCATGGTGGTAGACGGGTTTGGAGCATTGACTATTGCCATTCGGATCCCGTTTTGGGTGCATCCGGGTCGGACGACGGAACCATGCAAATGTGGGACCCCCGTTGCGGGGACGACGGGAAGTGCTTGGCCATGGTACAACCTAGCAAGCAATGTAATCCGGTATGTTGCGTGGAATTCAATCCGTTTAAAGGGCCAATGGTGGCCGTTGGATGCGCTGACCGGAGGGTCTATGCGTACGATGTGAGGAAAATGACGGACCCACTTTTCGTCCTCGACGGACATCAAAAAGCGGTTACCTATACTCGATTTCTTGATGAACGTACCATTGTCTCTTCGAGCGTAGACGGGTGTTTAAAAATGTGGGATGCGGAGAATCAACATGTTATTCGTACCTATAAGGGGCACGATAATAGTAGGAGGTTCGTTGGGTTATCGGTATGGAGACCTGGTGGATTAATTTGCTGTGGCTCGGAAAGTAACCATGTCTATGTGTATGACAAGAGATGGGGTGAGCCAATATGGGTCTACGGGCGCGAACCCATGGGTGTAACGGGGGATGACCATGGGTTCGTTAGTAGCGTATGCTGGCAGCAAAAGGAAGATAATCGATGCACACTCGTGGCAGGGGACTCGGATGGAGTCTTGCGAGTTTTTAGTGGTAAAAGAAAGACATAGTCAGTAACGACGGATGCAGAATTAAAATTTGACAATTTACCAGAGAAAAGGTTTTGCCATAAGCATATGGCAATTTGTGTACTATTATTTTTTATGAGAAGTCAGAGAAACAATGGCCAACCCAAAAAGGTAACCTTTTTTTTTTTTTTTTTTTTTTGCACTTCTTCTCTTTCGTTTACAGGAATTAGAGGAATTGTTGGTCATTTACATTGTCTGAAATAGGTAGAGGATTTTATAGAGTAATCTAAAGAAAAAGAGAAAGAATTTCAATGCCATTTTATTCCTTGTTCTCTCTTCAAGGTGACTGTAATAATAAAAGCGAATATTACTGAAAGAAATTTTTAAATGTATGCTTTTGCTGAATATCAGCAATGCTGAAAGTTATAACGAATATATTCTCTTATTTTTCATTAATGGGATGTGAATGTTTTTTTTGGAGAACGTACAGGCACGTAAATTAAAGACCTAAGTCTGTGTGCTATTAATTAATTTACTCCAAGATTCGTTTGATAAGAATTTTATGCGTTTCATTCCTCCATTCACCAAGTTCATGTTGCTGGAAAATGCTTACATAATTTATAGATCAACTCGTACTTGGAAGAGTAAATTTTGTCATATATATGGGACACTGGAATAGAAGGGCTTTGTTAACTAAGAGAACATTTCAGAGACACCATTTGTTACTTCATTTGATGTCTCTGGGGAATAGAGATAAAGGTTATTTGGCTCATGATCTAATAATCGTACTCTAAAATTCTTGTTGATCCACTTGATTATTAGATGAATATATGAAAGAATTAATCATATCTAGTTTATGAAGTCCTACAATTAAGAAAGATCAACTTAGATTTTAGGTTTGTTTGCCTTGCTCAAATGAATCTTCGGTACCGGAAAATTTCGATGTTTTTGAAACAAAAGCTTGAACCAAAAATATACAAATCTAGTGTCCATATTTGGTCAGTCTTCGTGAATTGTGCATCTGCAACATGTCCCTTTTTTTCGAACTGTAAAATGTTCTTGAAAAGAAACAAACATTAAGAGAGAAGATGGAATTTGCTAAAGAAAACGGGAAACAAACTCTCTACCTTAAACAATATAGGGGTAAGGTCTGTGTACTCCCTGCCCTTTCCAAACCAACCTATGGGATCATACTAAGTTTGTTATTATGGTTGTTCAGGAGCATATGCAGGATCTTTTGTAATGGATGTCGATATTTATATAAGAGTATAAATTAACGTTAATATTATATTTCTATTTCCTAAACGATAATTGTCTTAATGCATTAGTTTTATGAAGTCTTAAGTTAGAAGAGGTCTTGAGTTCAATTCTACTTAACTCTAATTTTAACAAAAGGTTCTTCAAATATTTGCCAAAAATATGTTCCAGTTCAGGTCCAAATTTCCGAACTCTTAAAGCAAAAGCAAGAACATCACCAATATGCTAGACAAGAATACATGTCAAGTGGTGTCATTTTATTTTTATTATTTGTTTTGCCACGTATAATTGCATATGTTTAGTAAAATTTTCCGACAAAACAATGTCGCGTGACATGACTTCGTCCAACATATGTCCGCCCCTTGTGCTTGATGCTTTAGCTTGAGGAGCGAGAATAAACATGCATCTATTGTTAGACTTTTCTGTTTGAGTTCTTGGCTCTGAAGGACCGTAGATTAGAAAGTGCTTGCTAAAAACAATCCCATTCATTCAAAAGAGAGGGGAAGTCACGAGAATGTAGTCCACAACTTTAGCTTTGAGTCAAATGTTGTAGTTCTTGACGTCTTGTATTGGATGTCTCCAAGTATTACAACGGGCCATTTAAAGGAAAGGAGGTGATGAAGAAGAGAGAATATAATCAAGAGATGTATGTTGAGGTACGAATTGAACCCTAGTTAAAACGTATATATTAGAGGGATAATTTAATTCTAGTGTTTTCACCAAAGTTTATTATATTCTAGTAATACCAACAGAACCGTCCCGTGGGGATATATCTTCATTCACTCTTCTCTTATTTACCTACATCTAGACAAAAAATATTGAACAAAAATGATGTTCCTAAAGTTAAGAAAGCAGATCAGTCGACTGCGGGTTATTAAGGCCTGGGGCTGGAGCAGCCGAGCAGCAGTATCATAGGAGAAGCGATAAGCCCTTCAATCTATGGGTATGATTCGATTCTCACATTAGTACTGGTTCCTCCATTGCAATAGAAAAAAATTTTAAAAATAAAAACTCTAGTGTTGGTGTTGCACTGTCAGCGTCTTAGTGCCTCCATCAAGATTAGATAAGATTTTTCCTATGTGGAAAAGATATTGGATAAAATGATTGAAACCTTGCCTAGATTCCAAATAACTAGCTATATAGAGAAGTTTTATTTTTTGTTTCACACAACTTATGTAAGTTGTGTGAAGCTCTTTTTTATCTCACAAATTTGTGGATCCCAATTTTAGATTTCTGGGTCCACAAAACTGAGAGATAAAAAAGATATCTCATACAACTAGTCTTAGTTATACGAGATAAAAAACAATTTTTTTTTGCAATATGGGTCAGTACAGAGACATGCATGTCAGAATGAGAGGGGCAGCTAACTTATGTGGGCTTTTTTTTGTTATCGTCTTTCTTTTCATATTTCTCTTTTCCTTCCTTTTCTTTTTCAGTAAAAGAAGAGTAATATAGATATATCAAGATTAGCTGCCAATCGATCGCTGCCATTTGTTTTGTCAAATATTTTCTCCACTTACTGTGTTACCAAGTTTCATGCATAGATTGCCCTTTTATTCCTGCAATGACAGTCCATTCATGCCGCCGTATTTTCCTGTGACTTAGACTTTTGTAAGGGTTAAGAAAATAATGGTAAGATACTTATCGGAAAATATTTATACCAAAATCATGGGTTAATCTTTGTTATAATCCCAACATAATCTGGTTTTGAACCAAACAAGCCGGCCCTTGTAGAATAGAAGTCACCTAAAAATCTCATTATATGTGCAATCAGTCATATGAATCTTGCCAAAAATATCGTCATAGAAAAAATTTAAAAATACTCTCAGTACCATGACAATATTTGTATTTGGAGAGTCAAAACAATTTTTTGCTTATGATTTTTAATAAAACATTCTACTATTTTTAACTATGATAAATTGTGAGTTATAAATAAGTAAATTTTAAATCAAACAATAAGCCATCAATGTTAAGATCATGTTGAACATCAGATACATAGATCCCCATATCCAAATCTTGTTAGCTTAAAACAGCCTCAATATTGTTAAAATTCTCACAATTGAGCTGGAGCAATTATCAGATTTGGAGAAGAGAAGAAGCATTTCGAGAAGAGAAAGTATGAGAATGAAACCTTCATCTTCAATTGTATCGGAATTATACCGTATAACTCTATATAACTAACTTTTACTCCAACCAACTAACTAATGCCAACTCATGGACAGTTGTACAATTAAAAGACTAATACGCTAAGTACAGTTATAAGGTAAACTAACTATAGTTAAGTTAAAACACATGTGAGCTAGGCACTGCATGCGTGGACACATCCTTTATACCGTGCCCCCTCCCCTCAAGCTAGGACTACTGAAGATGTTCTTCAGTCCTAGCGTGGACACCAAATATCATGTTGAGATCGCCCAACTCCCTTGGTTAGAAAGACAACTTCCTGTTCTATAGTAGGTACATAGATGGTACTTATCAGTTCATGTTGAACCTTTTCTCGAATAATAAAATGGCAGTCAATATCAAAATATTTTGTGTGTTCGTGAAACACTAGGTTCGCAACAATTTAAATGGTTGATTTGCTATCACAGTAGATGGAAACAGAAGACGAATGAGGAACACGCAACTCCTTGAATAAACCAAGAGTCCAAATCACCTCAACTACCGTAGAGGCCAAACTCCTATACTTAGCCACTGCTGAGCTGCGAAAGATGGTTGACTGCTTCTTGGACTTTCAAGAAATCAAGGAGATGCCAAACTGGACAAAATACCCTATGATAGACATGCGTTTGTTGGGGGCAAGCAGCCCAATCAACATCACAAAAAGCTAAGAAAGAACCTGAGCAGGTAGCACTCAATAAAACACCTAGACCACGATTAGACTTAACATATCTTATGATCCTTATAGCAGCCTCCAAATGAGAAGTCTTGAATTTACGCATGAATTGACTCAAACACTGCACTGCAAATGAACTGTCAGGATGAGTAATAGTTAAGCAATTTCCCCAGCAATCTCTGATAGGGCCCAGGATCAGAGAGTATAGAATCACCAGTAGAAGCTATTTGATCATCATATTCGGTGGTAGTTAATTTGAGGTTCTGCTCCATAGGAGAATGGACAGGTTTGGACCCTGCAAACCCCAGATCAGAGATCAACTTCAAGGCATACTTTCAATGGTGAATCAAGATCCCCTTGTCACTCCTAGCAAACTCAATGCCCAAGAAAATTTAAGCTCACCAAGGTCTTTGATACTAAAACTGGATTGCAGATCATCCTTGGTCTATTGTATAAGCAGCATATCATCACCTGTGATCAACAAGTCATCAACATAGACTAAAACCACCACCAACTTTCTTGCCACTCGCTTGATGAATATAGAATAGTATAGGTGGCTTTGTGTAAAATAGAAATTCTGCAATGCTGTGGACAATTTGATGTTCCATTATCTAGAAGCCTACTTAAGTCCATAGAGTGACTTAAGTAGTTTACACACTAAGGACTTATCAGTGGATTCACTGAACCCATGTGGAATTATCATGTACACCTCCTCAAAGAGATCACCTTATAAAAATGCATTGTACACATCCATTTGATGGATGGTCCAATCCCTTGAAGTTGCTATGGAAAGCACACTCTGGACAATCACTATTTTCACCACAGGTGAGAATGTCTCTTGATAGCCTAAGCCTTATTTCTGATTGAACCCTTTTGCCACAAATCTGGCTTTAAACCTTTCAACTTCAGTAGAAGCCTTGTATTTGATCTTATAGACCCATTTATATCCAATAGCCTTCTTCCCTTAGGTAGAGGAACAAGAGCCCATATGTCATTGTCTTCCAAGTCCTTGATTTCTGACTGCATAGCTTTTATCACCTATTATCTTTAACTGCCTCAGGGTAAGTCATTGGTTCTACTTCGGTAGAAACTTGAGGTAGATAGCTTTGATATTTAGGTGAATTGTGATCAGAGGTGAGTACCTCAGAAAGAGGATATTTGTAGCAGCCAACAGAGTAGGTTGAACATAATCCTGCATTCATATAGGAGGTTTAGACACTCTCATTGATTTCCTAATCTCCTGACCATGTGTATGTGGATCACAGCTAAATGCTAGAACATCAGCAAGAGTGGAATCAGCAGGCATAGAAGCACTATCAGGAATTGTATTAGGTGCAGTAGTTGTTGTGTGGGAAGTTTTATGTAAAGTGAAGAGCATGATATTGATTATGTACATGGTACCTTGTGTGGAACCTGTATTGTAATTGGTGCTGAATTAGTGATAAAATTACTGTCTAGGAACAGGAGTAGAGTCCAGAAAAAAATCTGCTGAAACTAAGGTCCAGTGATTGAAAAGGAAACACATCCAAATAAAAGACTACATCCCTGCTAATGAAGAAAACTCTACGCTCCAAGTATAATAGATTGTAACCCTTCAGGTGTGCTGCATACCCTAATAAAATAGACATCACAAACCTCGGCTCAAACTTATTATGCTTGATTAAGTTTGTTGCAAAGCATAGGCATCCTATCACTCTCAAGTGTGAATAGAAGTTTGATTTCCATGTAGCACTTCATATGGGGGTTTGCCTGTAAGAATTGAGGAGGGAATCATATTTATGATGTAAACGTACAGTTCTGTCAATGAAATGGCCCCAGTACCTAACAGGAAAGTGTCCCTGGAATCGATAGCTCTGGCAGTGTCAAGTATATGCCTATGTCTTCTTTTAACTATCCCATTTTTCGGAGGGGTGTGTGAACAAGAACTTTGATGCACAATTACATGCAATTGAAACAACTCCTTGCAAGAATTATTAAAAAACTCCCCTCCATTATCTGATCTAAATACCTTAATTGGCTTACTATACTATGTCTTGACCAAAGTAATAAAAATGTTGAGTAAGAATACCACATCAGACTTTAGTCTCATAAGAAACACTCAAGTCCATCTAGTGCAATCATCCACCAAGGTAAGGAAAATTCTCATTTCATTATGAGTAGTAACTTTATAAGGACACCAAACATCCATGTGTACCAAGTCAAACTAGATAAGCTTCTACTCTTACTAAGTGAAAATGGTATTCTAGTTTGCCTTTCTAGTGGACATATCTCACACTTATTCAACTGATAGTTATAAGAGAAACTGGTATTATTCAGTAGGCTAGGAATTTTCCTAAGAACCTGCATTGGGGCATGTCATGTTCGTTTATGCCATAAGTCTGCACATGCTCCACTAGTTGCTGCAAAGGCTTAATTAACCTTTCTTCCAACTGATGAAGACAACACATATAATCCATCCTCCTCTTTACCAATCTCCTTCACTTTTCTAGACAAGAGGTCCTAAAATACACAACATTGTGGAAAGAATGTGACACAATATTTTAAGTCCTTTGTCATCTTAGACACCGACAAAAGATTAAACTTGAAGAGTATCACCTCTTGTGAGTTGACATTCCCTCATATGTAAAATTGTGGCTAAATCTCTAGTAGGTAATTGAACTTATCCTGTTCTTGCTACAGATAGTTTATTATGTAATAAGTCTTTAATACCAGTCATATAGTTTGTAGCACCAGTATCTACAATCCATTTGCAAATTACCATATTCTCACAGAATTTTACATTGCCATAAAAGCATTTACCTGCCATGAAAGCACTGGCATACAGAGTTATTGTTTAACAGATGTATAAGTTGATTGTACTGATCTTGTGTGAAGAACTAAGCTGGAACTGCTGCATTACTCATATATTGATTAGGAATTGATGGAGTCTGAGACTGCTGCCCCGACCCTTCTAGCAAAATTGCAGTCACTTTTCTCTTTGGCTTGAAATCTGGAGGACAAACCACAATCTTGTAGCAATTCTCCTTTAGGTGTCTTGTTTTATTACAAAAATCATATTTCATTAGCTTATAATAGTCTTTTTTAGTATGTCCTTTTAGGTGAAAAAATTACATTCCAAACTACAATTCATTCTTTGTTTGTTTCTTGAATGTGCAGTAAACAGAGCAGTACACTCAATGTTTCCTGTATTTCCATAACTGCTACCGGCGATCATGCACATTCTTTCATCTTGAACTACCATGACATATACTTCGTTGATATATGACAAGGTAGGCATTAAGAGGATTTGGCTTCTAGCTTGTTCAAAGCTATCATTTAATCCCATGAGAAATGTAGCAGACGTTGATTTTCCAACTGTTCAACATACTCTGCAGCTGGAGGTAGAGGAAAGATGGAATCATACTCTGCCATAGATCTTTAAGCTTGGTAAAGTATGTAGAAACAAAATAAATTCCTTGAGTCATTGTCAAAATCTCCTTATGCAGATAGTATAGCCTCGATCCACACAAAGCGTTCCTTCAACGCAACCCACATTGTACTAGCATTAGAGAGAAAAGTACTCCAGTTATCAAATCCTTACTAGCATTTCTCATTAACCACGAGGTCACAATCACATTGCATCGATCCCATTAGAGTGCTAATTCTGAGCCAAAGTCCTCCTTTGAAGTCGATCCATCGACTAGACACAGTTTATTTTTTCTAACAAAGAAACTTTTATCGCACGACTCTAGGGAGTGTAGTTCTCCATTCCAGTTAGCATAAGCCCTACAAATATGGATCCAGGTCCATTGGAAGGAAGAAGATATAGTGGATGATTATGATCGAGAATTATGGATCCCTTGACCATAGTAGTTCCATTTTTCACAGTACTGCTTGATTCATTAGAAATCACCATGAATTACGTAAATCAAAGTACCAAAAAAATGCAATTATAAAAGATTAGGGTTCTAGAAAACAAAATTGAGTGAATTCTCTAGAATTTTCTTCTATTGCTCGAAAATTCTCTAGAATTACTCGATCAGTTTCTTTGATACCATGTTAAATTTTCACGATTCAGCTGGAGCAATTATTAGATTTGGCGAAGATAAGAAGCATTTCAAGAAGAGAAAGCAGAGGATGAAATCTTCATCTTCAATTGTATCGGAATTACATGATGGACCTGTTCCATGACTGAGTTCATTTGTCATTCTTCAAAACTTCACCTGAACTTGGGCCAACAAATTCCCCCTTTTTGATGATGACAAACTCTGTTCTTTTATGGATCAAAAAATCTGTAAGAACTCAGCTTAACCATCAACACTTAACTTAGAATTTTAACTTATCATCAAGGACTAGGTTTAATTAGGTTATAAATATCAGATTATTCAGAATAAAGATTAAAGCACAATATCTCTTCCCCCTTTTGGCATTATCGAAAAGTTGCATACATTGTGAATCCCGGATATTAGTAATTACTCATGGCCACTTGGGCAACTGCAAGTGAAAACATGAATTAAATCATCAATAGTCAACAAACACATTCAAACTATTCATAGAACAAGAGAAACGCCAGTTGTCATTGATAAGATATGTTTCCACCAACAAACCACAAAAATAAAGAAAAAGACTTCCAAACCATGAGCAAAAAAAATAGAAAAAGTCCCTAATCTGGGTCACTGAGGGTACTAGACTGGTTCTGAAGACAACAATTGGAGGACCTAAGGCTTGGAGGAACTAGAGGGTTGGGTTTGGAGAAGGTTGAGCATATTGTAAAGCATCCCATCACTTTTCTCCTTTTTTTTGCTAGCTCAACTCTAAGGCCATCTCTTTCAGTTTCTAATTCTGCAACACAAGCCTGAAGCCTAGCAATTTCAGCATCCTTAGTTCCACACTCTTGAACCAAAGCCCTAATCTTGCTATTCACAGGTGTCTTCAAAGATGAACCAGGTTTAACTAGGATGGCATTGACAGGATAGTCACAAGCCAATAAGGTCTTAACACCGAAGTGCTCCTAGCTTGATGCCATCTCCCATTTCTTCAAAGGCACCCTTAGCCTGTCCAGCATAGTAGTCAGTATGAACCCATATGGAGTTGCATGTGCCTTGGAGCCATTAATGACCCTGTGTAGTAATTTAACAATTAAAGCAGGCCAATTTATTTGCATTCCTCTCACAAGGCACTCCATAAGAAGCAGGTCCATGTAGTTGGCAGTATGTCCCCTCTCCTGTCTGGGCAGCATTCACTTGTTAACAAATTCGACCTTGTGCTCAGGTCTCATCTCACTTTTCTGCACAAACCTGGCTTCAGGTACATCTTCAGCAGTTGCAGCATCACATAAATTCCTAGTGATTTGAAGAGCAGTAGGGAGAGAATCTAGACATGTCCACCTTTGCCTTGTATAATCATCAAACCCTTCACTAGGTATGTCCAGAATCTCACCCAATTTGATTGCATCAAACTGCACTTTTACACCCTTCACCAGGCTGGAGACTACCCCATTTTTCACAGTGGCATTGGCTATAAACTAAATCAATTCATTCCTAGCCAGCTTCCCATCCATCTCAAGGACCAAGTCCTTCCAACCTTGTGCAGCCAGGGCATCCACCAATCTTCTCATACCTGGCTCATCCAGGTTTCTCAATAGTCTGTCCTTTCAAAAAATTTCTTCTGCCAAAGATGGCAAACCTGTCTTGTTCCTTCTCAGATTCCTCTTCTTCTTCTCCACCACTCTACTCTTTATCTTCTTCAACAATTTTCTTTTGTTTACCCTTCACAGCAGACCTAGTTCTTTTGGCTAAAGAAGATTCAGCAGGTACATGTACAGAGGAAGACTTCTTAGAACTTTTTGGTTTGGGTGTTGGAACCTCTTCAGTTGTTCCTCTTTCTTGATGGACCAGTTCCATCTCCTCTTCTTCTTCTTCTATAACCTCAAAACTCCCCACAACCTTTGCTTTTCCCTTCTCCCTCTTTTTCTTCCTGCTCTCTTCTAGAGCTTTCTGTAATTCTGCTTCACTTTGTTTGACCCTGCTCCTGGTAGCTCTTCCCTTAGGTACTGAAGGGATAGTAGGTTTTGGGGATGAAGTTTTGCTTTTCTTGGTTGGCTTTGAAGCAGTAGGAGCCTTTTGTGAAGAAGCTTTGCGCTTCTTTGGATCATAACTGGCCCCAACCTTCTTCAGAAGATTAGCCAGAGTTTCCTCAGCAGATGAACCAGGTTCATCTTATTGCTTGCTTAGATTAATAAGCCCTTCAACCGCCTCCCCATAACAACTCCCCCCTGACTTGTTGCCACCTTCTTCAACACCTCCACAGATAGCAAATACTTTTTCTTTCTTATTTCCCCTCACATCACCACTTACTCTCTTTCTCTTTTTTTCTTTCTTTTTACCTCCACTTCTACTAGAATCAACCCCTTTTACATATTTAATAGGACCAACCAAGACAA
This sequence comes from Nicotiana glauca, assembly GCA_026770625.1. NCBI lineage: Eukaryota > Viridiplantae > Streptophyta > Magnoliopsida > Solanales > Solanaceae > Nicotiana > Nicotiana glauca. The sequence continues at coordinate 227,114 of MU717644.1, read as the reverse complement.
ACCTATTTTCTAAACCTTCAACCATATCAGAGAATACCAAGCAAGAATTTACCTCACCAGGGGTTTCTTGAATATTTTCTATGTTAGAAGACCCATGTTCTTCACCTTCGCTGGCAGAAATAAAATCATCAGACTCAGAGCTTGAGTTAGATTCTTGAGCATGACTTTCCTTCCTCTGTCTAGCCTTCAATTTCTCACTCAGAGCTTTCCTTAAAGCTCCAGAAACTACAGTTTTTCTAGCTAGCATATTCTGCCTACGAAACCTAGGTTTTGGATTTGCAATAGGAGGAGTAGATGAAGATGTGTTAGAGGGAGATGCTGGTGAGGGAGAGCCAGGATTATCTTGGGGATTAGTCATGGTGGATGGTTTCTTGAAAAAATTGGGAATTTTGGAGAGAAGAAGGGCGATTAGAACTAGAGAAGAGTTTTGACGGTTATGGACTAATGAAGAAGAGGTGTGGAATATTTAAAGGTGATTAGACTTAAATGCAGTAACGACAACTTTTTCAGGGGTTAATTAGAAGTATAATCAAGGTATAATTCCGTTCTCTTAGTGATTATTAGGCACCGCTAGACTTTAGGCAAAAATCCCGATTTTTAGAGTTCTAAGGGAATGAAACTAGTTCAATGCTCAACGGATATAATTTTTGGGAATTTGATGAATGTAGGAATTCTGCTCATAATTAGAAAAATAATCTTTCTAAACGTGTAGAGTATAGAAAATATACCCGAGTTTTTCATATGAACACATATTGAATAACTAGGTTCTTCATATAAAACTCTCTTGAACATGCCTCAAATGCCAAAATAGAAAAAACTTTGTACGAGATCAGTGAATCATATATATATATATATTTATACTAATTAAAGTATGAAACTGAGTAAGAATTGATCTAGATATTTACACAAAATTAGAACTCCTAACCAAATTTTTTTTTATTGTGCATTCTGAACTGGACCTATTACCTTAATCATCCCTAATTCCAACATGTTCTTCTAAAAGTTTTCTCTACTAAGTGCTTTAGTGAAAATATCAGCTATTTGTTTATCAGTAACATAGAATTCTATTGAAATCAATCCTTACTCATAGTTATCTCTTAAGAAGTGGTGACATCTATGTGCTTATTCCTCTTATGATGAACAGGGTTCTTTGTCATACTTATAGCACTAGTGTTATCACAGAATATTAGAATACATCCCACTTCAATTCCAAAATCTACCAGCTATTGTTTGATACATAGCAATTGAGCACAACAAGAAGCAGCAGCCACATACTCTGCTTTAGCAGTAGATAGGGCCACAGTATTTTGCTTTTTGGTATCCCATGACACAAAGCATGAACCAAGGAAGTGTGCCATACCTGAGGTGCTTTTCCTGTCCACTAAGAATCCTGCATAATCAGCATCAGCATATCCTACTAGATCAAAATTACTAACTTTAGGATACCAAAGGCATAAATCAGTGGTGCCTTTCAGATATCTCAGTATCCTCTTGACAGCAGTCAAGTGATACTCTTTTGGATTTGCCTAAAAACGAGCATAAAGCCCTATACTGAAAACAATGTCAGGTCTACTGGCAGTAAGATACAAAAGTGAACCAATCATATCCCTATATAACTTTTGATCAACTAATGAACCAGGTTCATCAACATCTAATTTAGTGGCAGTTGCAATGGGTGTATCTATTTCTTTAGATTCCTCCATTTTAAACTTTTTGATTAGCTCTTTTGTATACTTCTGCTGATGGATCATGGTTCCATTTGGACTTTGTTTGATATGTAAGCCTAAGAAGAAATTAAGCTTACCCATCATGCTCATTTCAAACTCACTCCCCATTAATTTTGCTAAGTCCTTACTTAGCTTATCAGTGGTGGCCCCAAAGATTATGTCATCAACATAAATTTTCACAATAAGGAGATCTTTACCTTTTCCCCTTATGAATAAGGTACTATCAATTTTACCTCTTTTGTAACCATGCACCAGTAGAAATTTGGATAGTCGTTCATACCAAGCTCTTAGGGCATGCTTAAGCCCATAAAGAGCTTTGTCTAACTTGTACACATGCTCAGGACATTCCTTGCTCTCAAACCCTGAAGGTTGTTTCATAAACACTTCTTCTTTCAGGTAGCCATTTAGGAAGTCACTTTTGACATCCATCTGATGAAGAGTAAATTTCATATGTGCTGCAAAGGCTATGAGAAGTATGATTCTCTTTAGTCTTGCAACTGGAGCAAAAGTCTCATCATAGTCTGTGCCCTCCTCCTGGCTATAACCTTGGACCACCAATCTTGCCTTGTTTCTTGTAACTGTTCCATCTTCATCAAGTTTGTTCCTGATGACCCATTTTGTACCAATGACTGATCTGTCCTTGGGTCTTGGTACTAGATACCAAACTTGGCTTCTTTCAAACTGGTTAAGTTCTTCTTGCATTACATTCACCCAATCTGCATCCTGCAAAGCCTCAACAACATTTTTAGGTTCAATGATAGATAGAAAAACAACAAAAGCACATAGATTCTTTAATTGTGATATTGTTTTAACTCCAGATGTTGGATTAGTGAGAATGTTCTCAATGGGATGAGAACTTTGATACTTGTGAGGTTTCACAACCAACTGGCTTCTGCTAGATGTTTCTGCCATATTCTGTTGTTGAGGAACAGGATCATGAATAGGTTCCTTCAAGGAATTTATTTCAATTCCTCTTTCATTAGTTTCCCCTGTTAGTTTGCCCTGTATGGAAGAACCTGTTCCATTACCTGTTCCTTCTATATGTGCCACTTTGACCTGAGTTGATGCTTCAGTCAAGTCCTTTACAAATCCAATGGCTTCATCTTCATGTTCCTTTCTCTCAGAAAAAATGTTAGTTTTATCAAATACTACATGCACACTTTCTTCTACACACAAAGTTCTTTTGTTAAACACTTTATATGCTTTGCTATGTGAAGAATATCCCAAGAATACTCCCTCATCACTTCTGGGATCAAACTTACCTAGGGAGTCTTTTCCATTATTGTGAACATAGCACTTGCAACCAAATGTCCTAAGATGGGATATGTTTGGTTTTCTCCCTTTAAGTAATTCATAAGGAGTCTTCTCTACCAGAGGTCTGGTCATGCATCTATTGATTATGTAACATGCAGTGTTTACAGCCTCTGCCCAGAAGCTGTGAGGTAATTTACTAGAAAACGGCATGGTTCTAGCCATGTCCTCAAGAGTTATATTCTTCCTTTCAACAACTTCATTTTGTTGAGGGGTCCTAGGGGCAGAGAAATTATGATCTATACCATTTTCATCATAGAATTCATCAAACTTAGAATTTTCAAATTCAGTTCCATGATCAGACCTAATCGATGCAAGTTGATTTCCTAATTGTTTCTGAGTTTTTCTATCAAATGCAGTAAACATGTCAAATGCTTCATCTTTGGAGGTTAGAAATAGAACCCAGGTAAATCTAGAATAATCATCAACAAGCGCCATTACATATTTCTTTCCACTGCTGCTCATGGTTCTCATTGGACCACATAGATCTATATGGACCAGTTCCAACGACTTGGTTGTACTTGCCATTTTCTTGCTTTTGAAGGATGATCTTACCTGCTTCCCCCTTGCACATGCCTCACAAACTTTGTCTTCCTTGAACTTGATATTAGGTAACCGTATCACCAAGTCTTTAGAGACTAATTTGTTAAGTTGATTTAGACTTGCATGACCAAGTCTTTTGTGCCACAGGAGGGGATCATTAACCAACACACTCAAGCAAGTGAGTTCATTTTCTGAGAGACTAGACAAATCTACAATGTAAATATTGTTAACTCTTTTCCCTGCAAAACAATAAATATTGTTAACTCTTTTTCCCTGCAAAACAATCTTGTCAGTGGTAAGGTTAATCACAAAGCATTTGGTGGAGGTAAAAGCCACAAGGTTACCTCTGTCACACAATTGTGACACACTTATTAGGCTATATTTTTAGCCATCTATCAGGTAGACATTCTCTATCGAATGAGAATCTGTCTTTCCTACCTTTTCAACCCCAATGATTTCACCTTTCTTTCCATTACCAAAGGAGACATTACCTCCTTTTAAGTTCTCAAGTGAAAGGAACTGGTCCTTGTTCCCAGTTATATGTTTTGAACAACCACTATCCATATACCATATTTGGCTGCATCCTTTCACTTGGACCTACAAAAAAAATCATGGGTTAGTCTTAGGAACCAAAACTAGTTTGGGTCCCTTTCTATAGGCAAAAAGATGAATCAAATTCCTTCTTGCCCATCAAACCAGCTTACTTTTCTCTTGAACAAATGCTTTGTTCTTTTGACTAGCCTTTTCTTTTGCATTACATTCATTTTTGTAATGGCCAGTCTTGCCACAGTGTGTGCAGATTTTATTTTCAGGAAGTGTGAGGTACTTTCTTTTAGGGTCCCATTTTGGAGCTTGAGTCCCATAGCGAAGTCCTCTTTTGTTGCTACTGTGATGCTCGTGCAGTCAAGCGAGTGCATCAGAAGCCTTGTTCCACTTGTAAGTTATGTCTAGTTCATGTTTCACCTTTCCTATATCTTCCTTTAGGACTTTGATGAATTCATCTTTCTCATACAATTCATCTTTTATTTTTCCCAAATTTTCTTCTAGAGTGAAATATGCGTGATCACCTTTCTTCTTTCCTGTTCCTAGTTTCAGTTTTAAGCTTTCAGATCTAAGTTCTAGGACACTGTTATCAAGTTCAAAAACCTAGTTCTTCAACTCAGCATTTGTGTTTTCACTCTCATTAGCCCTAGACTCTAGACTTTTACATTTTTCTTTTAGGATCAAACATTCCCTAGACAGAACTTCCTTCTCACTGTTAATTATCTCAGACTCATCAATGAAGTCTAGTAATAGCTCAGCCAATCTTTCTTTAGACAAAAATTTAATCTTGTCTTTGAGATGAAGAATACTTACCTCTTGTTCATCATTTGATTCTCCGATGGCCATCAGTGCTTGCTCTTCTTTAGCTTCATCTTCTGAGTCTTCATCTAAGGTTTCTCCTTAAGCAGCAACCATAGCCTTGGTTGATCCTTTGTTCCTTTTTGGTTGAACCTGTTCCTTCTTGCTGTTCCATCGTTCAACCCTCTCTTTCTTCCACTCAATTTCCCATTGAGGGCAGTTTTTGATCATATGATCCGTCTTACCACACTTGTAGCAACCCTCATTGGTCTATTTCTCAGGAGCTCTTGACTTTTTGAAGGTTATACCTCTTGAAGAACCCTTTCCTCTCATCAAGTACTTTTTGAAATCTCTAGTGATCATAGCCATCTCATCATCTTCCAGATCTGAACTTTCAGCAATTCTGAGAGCTAAGCTTCTCTCCTTCTTGGGTGCATCTATCTTCATGGTTTTCCTTCTCAATTCATATGCAATAAGGTTTCCAATTAGTTCATCCAACCTGGGGGTAGCAATATTTTTTAATTCCTGAATAGCAGTAATTTTGCTTTCCCATAAGACTGGCAAAACCCTTGTTAAGATTTTTTCAACCTCGTCTTCTTCAAGAATAATCCTTCCAAGAGATTTAAGTTCATTTGTCAGTGTAGTGAACCTAGTATACATATCTTGAATTGTTTCTCCTTCCTTTATAGTAAAATTCTCATATTGAGAATACATCAGTGTTCCTCTAGACCTCTTCACTTGAGGTGTTCCTTCATGAGCCACTTGCAAGGTGTCCCAGATTTCCTTAGCAGTGGTACAACTTTGAATTCTGCTGTACTCATCAGGACCTAGTCCACACACAAGCCATTTCTTGGCTTTAGCATTTTTCTCCCACTTTCTCAAGTCTTCAGCAATGTAGTCAGCCCTTGTCTTTGGCACATCAACTCCTTCAGCATTCTTCTTTATAGTTGCTAGGGGACCATCAGTGACTATGTCCCAGAGTTCATAGTCTTCCCCTATGATATAATCTCTCATTATGTTCTTCCACCAAGAATAGTACTGACCATTGAAAAGTGAGGCTTAGCAGTGGATTGCCCTTCCCAGTTCCCAGGTGGTGCACTCATGTTGATCTTCTTCTAAGGTGTTAGCCTCTTCAAGGAGAACCTACTCTGATACCAATAGATGTTCTAAACGTCAATACCACATAAGCGGGGGGTGTGTGGTACCCAATTTTCACTCTAGAAGAACTTGGTTCTTCTAGGTGTACTTACTACTACTGTTTGCGGAATTAAGAGTACATAAAATAAAGAACACAGAGATTTTTACGTGAAAAACACCTGGCTCAAAAGGTGAAAAAATCACGACCTACTACTCAGTAGGATTTTCCCAAACTTCCACTAAAATCACTGAGCCAAAACAGTATTTACAAAACTCTTGTAAACCTAAGGATTAAACTCTGATCCCAGTGTGGCACACAGCCTCAACTGTTGCGACACCTTCAAGTTAACTCTAACTTGAATACTTAAAGTACCTAATACAATTGCTTCTATGAAAGATGGAAAGGTATAAGTTTAAACCACCTACTACAATTAAACTAGAATAAGAATAAACACAACAGAATTGGTTCTTCTATATTGTCCAAGTAGCTTCAGGAATGCACACTTTAATCTCACATAAATTGCTTGCAAAATTTCCTCGCTTTTTGCTCTCAATTTAGTTTTACTTCTGCGTTTGTGCAATACCTATAAAAGAGAATAATCACTGTTATTTAATGAGTTAGTAATCAGAATTTGATTAAGACTCAATTGTTGATCTTCCATCGAAGGTGAGTCCTTGAACAATACAAATTCCAACCCTATCCTTTATCCTGATTGTGTCCTCTTCCCATGAGAAGACTTTCTCTCCTCATCCAATATGCAACCTTTTCGATTAGTTTAGGAGATATTGCTGCTTGATCACCGAGACTTATCTGTCTAGGTTGATAAATACTGTGCCTCACATGATGGACCTGGTCCATGACTGAGTTCATTTGTCATTCTTCAAAACTTCACCTGAACTTACGCCAACAATTTCTATTATGACATTTTATAATGATCAACTTTGATGATGGTCGCATCTCCTTATAAATATTTCACCCCCTTTGATTTCTTGAAACCTTCTTCCTTTTTATCTGTATCCATCATCTTAATCTTCCTTTATAGTCCTATACATTTTCTCTATATTTTCTTTATTAAACATGTCTTCTTCAACATCAGACCCTTGCAAATTTGTGATCATCGATGAGCTTGCTCCTTCTACTGCCCCTACTAGGAGTAGGAGAGGTGGTAGACTCCGTAGTTTTGGTTCATTATCTACTAGTAGTTCTACTACTCAAAGTTCCGCCAAACCATCTTCTTCTAGATCTAGAGCTCCTTTAACCTTCTTCTTCTAAAAATACGGATCAGAGCGTGAGCCTATGGTTTCTAAGATTGTTCCTCAAGAGTTTTCTTTTGTATCAGATCGTGAAGCCCTGAAAAATCAAGTTTCTTCTATAGCTTCCCTTAACCTGCTGAACACTACCCAAGTCTGGTCACTACCGGTCTTCTTTCTCTAGTTTTCGACGAGAATGTCATTGGAAACCAGATTTCCCAGCTTTAATTCCTGATGCCAACCAAAGAATCACTTCTTACCATATTGGCTTCTCTTTCGTTTATACCTACCCTTTTATTTTAGGGTTTAAGATTCTCATTGACCTAGTGTTCATCGAGTTTTGTCATTATATTAATGTTTTCCTTGGCCAAATTGGTTCCATTGTGTGGAGGGCAGTGGTATGCCTTTTTAATTTATCGAATTTAGTTTCTGCTCCTTTTACTTACCGCCACTTACTTCATCTTTAGTCCCCTAAGTTGTTTTGTGAAGGTGTCTTTTCTCTCGTGCCTAGAAGTAAAAAGATTTTAGTTAGCCCCGACAAAAACCGTAACCATGGCTAGTACGCCCGTTTTGTTGCTCTCCCTACTAGTGGATTAGTGGGTAAAGAAAACATGCCTTTTCTAGAAAAATAGAACTTTGCACGTAAGTTTTTTTCTTCTTTTTGTTTCTTTGATGTCTTGAGTGCCTATATATAATCGCATATTCATTTTTTCAGCAACCATGGAAGTTTTCAAATAAGTTCCTAACTTCCGTGCTTGGGTAGAAAAAATATTCACTACTGCCCCCACGGATAAAAGATCTTGGAAATTTCTTACACAAAAATTTGGTTGGAAAGCGAAGACTCACGGTACTTTTTTTTTCCTCATAGTTTCTTCCTTCTTTACTATTTCATACATCATTTTTTCTTCACCCTCTTTTTTTATTAGGGTTTGCTATTCGTGGCATCAGTCACGCATAACAGAGTTTGAGTGCTTCTTCCTCCAAGAGAAAATTGTTGAAGCCCATAGGTCTAATTATGAAGAGAATGCCAAAGAAGGTTCCTTTGTGAGAAAACTGCATGTCAGAAGACACACGGTTTCAGATGATAAAACGTATGTCTCTCATGATACCCCATCAACTTCAATTCCCTTCAGACTCATTGATGAGCTAGGGAGTGCACCTTTAGAAATTTCTAATTAAGATACTGATAACTCAACCAATTCCCCACCCCCAAGTCCTGTTGAAAGGTTATACGTCCATGACTTTGAGGTTTTCTTCACCTGGTTTTACCTAAATGGTTTCTCCCGCTGTTGTTCCTCATGTAGAAGCTGAGCTTTCTAGCAATAGGCAGAATATGAAAAAAGTTGTTATTGAAGTCCTAGAGGGTGGGAATTTATTGAGAAATTATGGACAAGCTGATGTATGGCTGAAATCGTTGTTAGGACCCGTGGAAAAGAAGAAGTTGGAGGGTCACAATTCCTTGACTTTAATTAATGACATCGTTCATTCTTCTCTTAAGGTTTATTTTCACTTACATATCCTTCCTTTTCCTTATTCGGAACTCTTCTTATTTTGCCTTTTTTATAGATTAATTTGATAGGCACCGAGCTTATGAAAAGGAACCGACCAACAACTAATTGAGTTGCACACCAAGGCTAATAACTAGAAAGAACAATTTGAAGGTCAACAACAACTGAGGATGGTCTCCGCTGAGCTAACGATTCTGAAAGCTTCTTCTAGTCAAGTTGAGAAAGATAAGGACAGGTTGAAATCCTCTTTTGTTGAACAACTTTCCAAGGCTATCGAAGAGATAAGGAGTTTGAAAGAGGTTTATGTGGGTGATATGGTTTAGATGCTTACCCAAGCTCAAGAAGATCTCTGTGCCTCTACAAGCAAAATTCAGTTCTTGGAAAGTTCTGTTGCTCATTTGAAGACAACTTATGAAGCTTCAGAGGTAGAAAAAGAAGAATTAAAAGTTGAAAGTGAGCAGTGGGAGAAGGATTATTAAGCCCTCGAGGATAATTCATCAATTGATGTTAGCTAGTCTTTTTTGAACACTCGCCTCGAGACTTTAACAGAAGCCAGCTCGGAAAGTTTTGACCTTAAAGATGAGAATTCTAAGGCCAGAGAAATAATTGAACAGACTCAGCAACATCAAAGCTTTTCCATACCTGAAGATGAAGGTTCTAAAAGTGATGGAGATGGACTTGCTCCTAGTGAAGTTGATGTTCAACCCTCTTCTCCCCAAATTGATCATTTGCTTTTCCCTTTTCCAAACTTTTTTTTTGAAAATGCTTGTTTGTTGGTTTTTGTTTGGAACTCCCTTGTATTTTTTGAACAACTTTTTGGAAGGTTTTACTGCCCCTATTTTTTGGGGTTATGATATAAATATTTTTATTTCTTTTGCCGCATATTATGCTTTCTGCCCTTTTAATATTTGAGCTTACCTTTGCACTTAAAATGCTTTAATAGACTGTGACTTCAATGTACACGAGTTTTTACAAAACATGGCCCTTTTATATTAACGAGACTGATGAAGATGATGTCTCAGCTTCATATTGGTGCAAATATATGAAATATGAAGTAGACATAAAAGAGAAATAATTTGAGGAAGTTTTATATTTTGAATTCTCAAATGAATAAATTATGTACATTATTTTCATAATTGTTCATACAACATTTTCATAACTGCTTTCATTGTAGCAGGTTTACAAATTCGGGTCTATTTTCTCGCAACTAAATTTGTGGCCTTAACCTAGAAGCTCGTGAGGAATATCATTTTTTAGTTTATCTTTGATAATTTTTGAAAAATCTTCAAGATTTTACTTCAGGCTGAACTATGAACATCTTCCTTTCCTGTGTAACCTTCTATATGCATAGTTTTCCTAGTGTTGGACAATTTAAATATGAAATCTCGAACAGTGGATCAACTCCTTTCTCTGAAAAGGAAAACACAATGGGACTCGGAGATAATCTTTTAGATGATGATTGCATAACCCTTTTTTTCATTAGAAAAGTTGTTACCTTGATCAGGAATAATTTAGGATTCCGCATGTCTAGAGCCGCCATTCGAATTAATGTTGCTTCTCTCCTTTCTTCTATCAAATCCAAATTTACCCGCAACTCTTCCTCATTTGATGCATCAGTGACATATGTGTACCTCGTACTTGGTTCACCTATCTCTACCGGAATCAAATCTTTTGCTCCATATAAGTGAAAATAGAGTTTCACATGTACTAGTATTTGTTGTTATTCGATAAGCCCATAGCACCCCGGGTAATACCTCTGGCCATTTGCCTTTTGATTCTTCCAATATCTTTTTTAAGTTATTGATGATAACCTTATTTGTCGATTCAGCTTGCCCGTTAGCCAGTGGGTGATAAGGTGCAGAATTAATTCATTTAACCTGCTAACTTTGGAAACATTCTGTGACTCCTATGAATTATGGGCCATTGTCGAATTCAATCTCCTTTAGAACTCCAAATCGCCATATAATATTTTGCCAAATGAATTCCATAACTTCTTTTTCTTGCACATGCTTCTACCCATTGTGCGAAATAATATTTTAAAACTAACAGATTTTGTACCTTTCCTTTAGCTTGAGGCAACGGCCCTACGATGTCCATGCCCCATTTCATGAAGGGCTATGGTGAAATAATAGAATGCAACAACTCCGCTGGTATATGCATGTTATTGGCATATCACTGATATTTATCGCACCTGGCTACAAAGTTTTTTGCTTTTTCTTCTATTTTTGGCCAATAAAATCCTGCCCTTGTTAATGTCGTCACTAATGATCTTTCCCCGGAGTGATTGCCACAATACCCCTCATGTACTTCTCTCATTACATATTTCATTTGTGATGGTCCGAGGCACCGTGCTAAAGGTCCACCAAATATTTTACGATTTAAATTCCCGCAAAGTAAATAGTATTGGGCAGCTTTCATCCGTAACAATTGGAAGAAAATTTCTTCTTATCCTCGGGCAAAATACCATATTGCAAAAAGTTCACAAATTCATTTCTCCAATCTCTAGTTAAATTACTGAAATTTACCTCAATCTTGGTTTGATGGAGTGCTAAACGAAACAAATGTACCACAATAGCATTCTCTACATTTGCTGCATCTGCGACAGACGTGAAATTTGCCAGTGCGTCTACTTCTGCTTTTTCCTCCCTAGGTATTTGCATGGCTGTCCATGTTTTAAATTGTCTAGGTAATTTCCGTATCTTTTCGAGGTATTGCTGCATTCGCGTCTCTCTTACCACGTAAGCCCCCTGCATTTAGGGCTGTGCATAATTTGGTAAATACCAGATTACCGTACCGAAATCGAAAATTTTAGTATTTGGTATACGGTATTTTGATATTTGATTTATGTTTTTAAAATATTGGTATTAAGTATGATATTTGATATTTTAAAATAAAATATTAAAATACTGATATCGTACCAAAATATATATTATATTACACAAAACACATATTATCAATTATAACATAAATATAAGAAATCTAAGATTTTACTTTCCTTTATTCTCTAATTTTATCAATTAACTCTAAACAAGTAACAAGACTTTTCTACTGATCAAATATTCTTTTTTGTATAATTTTCTCTATTTGGGTCGATATTGCTAGTTTTGGATAAAATTTTGTCAACAAATATTTTTAATTTTGTATTTTTGAGTATTTTAATTAAGAACATTAGAGTTTATGGCTCTATGCACTAATTATTATTTAAACTGAATAAATCAAAATTACCGAATCGAATACACCAAAACCGAAAGGAGAAAATTCGAACCATATCGAATTTAATTTCCCCAAGCGGTGAATGGCCATGGCGAGCTTGTTGCAGTAAGCTCGTTTGGAGGCACCTTTATCATATCTTAAGATTTTAGGAAACCGAATACTAAAAATATCGAACCGAAATGTCTAAATACAGTACCGACCGACGAACACCCCTACCTGCATTTGATTAACCACAAGCTACCAATCATATTTGACCACAATTTGTTCGATACCGAGTTCTCGTGCCGTTCCAAGCCTGCAATCACAACTTCATACTCTTCCTCATTGTTAGTGATTGGATAATATTTTATTGCTTGTCTTATTAATGTCACCCAAACTCACCCCACAAATATAGGTATTGGGGGGGTCAAAGCAATAATAAAAATCCAATACAAGTCGGGTTCGAATCCACATGGAGTTAGAATTAGAATTAGGTATATATCTAGTGTAATTGTATCATGTGCCTCAAATTACACTTCCAAATTCTTGTTTGTTGTTTCTACTTCTACTTTTAGCTATTGATTGCAATTATAAAACTAGAAGACAATCTTTTCTGTTTTGGCTATTTTTCAAATGATAAAAGATCTAGGGTCGTGACTTCACCCTAGGTGGTTACCTCGGGTTGTAAACTCTAGGTAGAGTTTGATTGGTCGAAGTTGTAATATAGCAATCACACGCAATTACCCACTATATACCTCTCGGTAGTTTGAGTGATTTTGTCCAATTTGGTTTTCTCAAGTCCAAATGGGTATTGCACAAAACAAGTGATATATGCTCAAGTCGGGTGTTACTATCTCTAGATTCCCTTTAATTGGGACTATCAATTTCTTGAGTTCACCTCAATTTCTTGTTAGCCAAGATTTCCTAGACTTAGTCTCTCTTTCTTAAGTAGAGACTAAGTCAATTAGGTATGAATCAATGTTTGCAACCATTAATTCTTGAATTCAAGAAAGAACTAGGCTAAATATCACTAACTCAATCACAAACAAGACCATGTCAAACACCCATTAAGTATCCGCACTAGGGTTGGGCCACAACCCTAGATAGAAATTTAGCTATTCATGAAAAATTACGAAATTAAAGAAGAAATTAAGATAGAATGCATAATAATTGATTAGGGAAATAAAATCTAAAGTTTAGAAGCTAATCTAGTACAATATTACTCTAAACAGTAAAGAAAAATGGCTCAGGTGCTCTACACTAATACAACTTAACCTAAAAATGACAAAAAGTTCTATTTATACTAAGCTAAAAAATGTATGAAAAAAATTCCCCTGTAGGAGGTTGTGCGACCGCACAATTCTGTGTGCGGTCCGCACTTCAAGCTTGACTGGTCAACCGGACATTCTTCGGTCTCATAAAAGTGGGATGCGGCTGCACTTCATTTGATTGTGCGGACCGCACAATTCTGAATGTGGTCGTACACTTGAATTTGGACTGGAAGATGGCTCTCTCATTCTTGTCTTCTTCGGACTGCAGAATTATGAGTGCGGCCACATAATTATGGTGCGGTCCGCATATTTTCAGCCTACCCGAAAAATAACTCTCTAAATCTCCTCTTCTGTGGCCACACAATAATTTTATGGTATGCATACTCTGAAGGACATCTGACTAGTGATGTTTCATTGTTCTGCGGCCGCACACAGTATTGTGCAGTCCGCACTATGGGCGTTTTTGCCTTGTTTTGGTCCCTGTTCATTTTTGACTTCTTTATGAGTTGATTTTGACTTCTTTGGCTCGTTTCCTAATATTCCTATACGAAAGCATATTTTATTAGTTCTCGGGTACACCTTTAAGCATTTTTAGCTAAAACGCAAGTAAAAGAGAGTAAATAAGCGGTCAAAATCCCTATTTATCACTTATTACTTTACCTGAGGGTGGAATTAAATTAATACCTAGACTCGCTTCTTTAACATTTGAGGAACCGTCAGTAAAATAGGGTCCAAGTCTCCGGATTAGCTCCGATAAACACTTTTAGTTTCTTTTCTGCTTCTGGAACTAAATTAATGATAAAATCCGCTACAAAATACCATGACCCAAAATTCACTATAGGTCGTGATGCGCCTAACACCGCCATCAGGCAAGCCAACAGTGAATGATTAGCTAAATTATTTATTTTATTATTTTGAAATCGTAATTTTCCATAATTAAATCGTTTGAAATAGAATTTATAGGGCAAATGATACTAATATTTTTACAACTACAATAACGAACAACCTGTAGGAACCCCTAAAACACGATGTCATAAGTAAATGAGCATTCTCTAAAGAGTGCGATAATAATACAACATATGTCCAACATGTAAATAAGACAGGATAAAATAAATGTTACAATGGAGAATTGGTGGACTGTGATGTGTAGCCTAAATTCTAGCTCACATAAAATCTCCTCAACAAATGCGCCTACGTGCTAAGATGCTCAACAAACGACCTGTCAGATCCTGCACATTTCGTGTAGAACTGCAACATGAGTACGTAAATCAATACGTACCCAGTAAATATCTAGCCTAACCCTGGAGAAGTAATGATGAGGGGTTGACATCGACACTTACTAGCGGTCCAAATAAATAAATGACAATTCATAACATGTATGAAGTGCAGAACAATAGTGGAGTAAATCTGTAATTTCATAATGATCCAATTATTTCTTTTAAAGCATAAATTTCTTGATCTTGTATTCTACCTCAATATCTCAAAAAATGCCGTCAATACCAATAAGTAAGAAGTACAATAAAATGTCAGGCATTAGTGGAAGGTTTATCTCGTGAATATTTGGACTATCCATAGAACGCACGATTCTGCTGAGGTTGTTCGGCCCGATCAAAAATAATGTGGACACTGCCGAGGGACGTGCTGCACGATCCATAGATGCATCTATATACTACAAAGGCATTCGACCCACTCCACAAGAAAGGAAGGAAGTTATCAAATCACGAGATAGGTGCTTACAATACAGTACATGAGCACAAAGTGAACATAACTGTCACGCCTCGAACCATGGCCTAGACGTAACACGGCACTCGATGCCTGGCTACATGTGATCGAGCGAACCAACTGTATGGTTGGATCAACATGTGGTGTAACTGTAAGCTAGATGTAAATATACAACATGATGATCTGCTAAAGATTCTAACTGAGATTTCATAGATGCGGAAAATACTGAAAAGTCTGATGCGGAAAATACTGAAAAGTATGCAAGTATAAATGAGTAGCCGGCAAGGCTAACACATAAAAGCATGCTAACATCAGACTGACTGAACTATAGTCTACGAAGCCTCTAAAGAATACTGAAATGCCAACTGTTTACTGAGACAAGGTCCTCGGTATACCTTATGTCACTGCCCAAGTTCGCCCTCCGTGAACATGTCGTGATGGCACCTAGTCCCTACGACTAGGTAAGCCTAATAATGCGGAAACAACATAACTTGCGGAAACAAATAATTAAAACTGAATAAACTAGAAGGAAAACTGTATATAAATACTACTCGGCATATAAAACTCAATAACGCGAAAGTCTACAATATCATCCCAAAACCCGGAAACTCGCGGGAAAACAAGCTAACGGAGGGTAATACACTACTCTAACTCCAGAATGTCTAAAACAACAGTACAAATGGAAAAGCTAACTACTAAATCTAGAATAAGATAGAGACTCCTGGTCTGCGAACGCGGCAGATGTACCTCAAAGTCTCTGCTAGATCTCTCCGCCTCGAGGATGATACGCCTAGGTAGAGCTACCTGGATCTGCACATGAACAACATGCATAGAAGAGGCATGAATACACCACAACGGTACTCAATAAGTGCCAAGCCTAACCTCGGTTGGGTAGTGACGAGGAAGGTCAGGGCCCTACAAACAAAGCAACTTAAGCAAATAGGCAATTTAGATCAACTAAGCATGCTTTTCTAAACTAACATAGACTATAATTGCAAATGGAATAAAGCAGGTAAGAAAGAAACTCATTCTAAATATTTAAGTAAAATCGAATTTCAACAATTAGCTCAAGTACGCGCTCGTCACCTCACGTACAAGGCATTCAATTACCAAATATCATATCCTAAGGGGAAGGCCCCCCACACAAGGTTAGACAAGCCACTTAACTCGAACCGGCTCCAAAATCAACTCGAAACCACACGTTTGCCATGAGTATCCGACTCCAAATGGCCCAAATCTATTCAATTCAATTAAATATCGTAAATAACATCTCAAGCAACTGATTCTACTATTTAATTCAAAGCTAAGACGCGAAATTAGGTAAAATAATCAAAATGCCCCTCAGGCCAACGCCTCAGAATCAGATGAAATTAACATATTCAGAACCCTCGTACTCTCAAGTGTCTAACCATATAAAAATCTCTCAAATCAGAGGTCAAACACCCACTCAAAACTCAATAATTTGGTCTAGGAAGTTTTACCATTTTTTCATTCAAAATCCGAAATTAAAGGACCAATTCATGATTAGATTAGTGGATTACAAGAATAAAGGAGTTTAGAATCGTTACCCAATTGTTGCCCCTTAAAATCCCTCGAAATCTCTCTCAAAACCGAGCTCCCAAGCTTGAGTTTTGGTAAAAATGGCTAAACCCTCATTTTTGAAATGTTATATCTGCCCAGGAATTTAATGCATCGCGAACGCGGAGGAAGTCTCGCATTCGCGAAGAAGAAAAATGAAGGCTACTCAATTTATGCTTCGCAAACGCGGAAGCAGACTCGCGAACGCGGAAGAGAAAAATATAATGGTTCAGATTTGCTCTTTGCGAACGCGAAGGGTGGACTTTGAAAAGGTACGCGAATACGAGTGGGGGTATAAGAACACGAAGAGGAAAATAGGCACAGCCATTAGTGCCAAATAACACTACGCAAACGCGAGGGCTTAGACGCGAACGCGATGAAGGAAAATGCCAAAGCATCGCGAACACGGGTTATTGAACGCGAACACGAAGAGGTAACTGGTCCTCCTCAAAAATTACTCTACGCGAACGCATGGAGTAGGACCCAATCGCAAAGAAGGAAAATGGACAGCAACAGCTGAAGGAATTTCTGCAATTTTAAACAACTCCAAAATGCCCCGTTGAGCATCTGAAACACACCCGAGGCCCCCGGGACCTCAAGCAAACCTACGGACATATGCATTAACATCATTCAAATTTGTACCAAACCTTAAACCACCTAAAACAACATTGGAAACTCGAATTAATCAATGATTTAAGCCTTAGAACTTCAAATTATCTCAAAACACGCTTTCGATCAAAAACCTATCCAAACCACGTCCGAATGAATTAAAATTTTACACACACATCTCTAAAGACAAGATAGAGCTACTGCAACTTCCGGAATTCCATTCTGACCCTAGGATCAAAATCTCACTATCGAACCGGAAACTTCAAAAATTCCAAACTTCGGCATTTCAAGCCTAAATTAGCTATGGACCTCCAAAACACCTTCTAAACACACACCCAACCCCGAAATCACCTAACGGAGCTTACGGAACCATCAGATTTTCATTCCGAGGTCATCTTCACACTGTTCCGACTATGGGAAACTTTCCAACACTTAAGCTCTCATTTATGGACTAAGTGTCCCAAAACTCTCCGAAACTCAAAACCAAGCATCTTGACAATTAAATTAGCATAAATAGACTTAGAGAAAGCAGTTAATAGGGGATCAGGGAGTTAATTCTTAAGACGACCGGTCGGGTCGTCACATCCTCCTACACTTAAACATCCGTTCATCCTCGAACGAGCATAGAGACATACCTAAAGTAGTGAAAAGATAAGGGTAACGGCTGCGCATATCCTACTCAGTCTCCCAGGTCGCCTCCTCGACCGGCTGACCCCGCCACTAAACCTCTACTAAAGCAATGTTCTTTGACCTCAACTTTCTGACCTGCCTTTCCAATATAGACACTAGCTCCTCAACATAAGATAGATCCTTGTCCAAATAGATAGAACTGAAATCCCACACGTGTGACGGGTCACCGTGATACCCCCGGAGCATCGAGACATGAAATACCGGGTGAACCCCTGCCCGGCTGGGAGGTAAGGCAAGCTTATAAGCAACATCCCCAACATGCCTCAATACCTCAAAAGGGGCAATAAATCTCGGACTCAACTTCCTTTTCTTCCTAAATCTCATAACGCCCTTCATAAGAGAAACCCGAAGTAGAACCCGCGCTCTAACCATATACGAAACATCACGAACCTTCCTGTTCGCGTAGCTCTTCTGTCTGGACTGTGCTGTACGAAGTCTATCCTGAATCACCTTAACCTTCTCCAATGCATCCTGAACCAACTCTATGCCCAATAGCCTGGCCCCACCCGGCTCAAACCAACCCACCGAAGATCTACACCTCCTACCATATAAAGCCTTATACGGCACCATTTGAATGCTGGACTGATAACTGTTGTTGTAAGAAAACTCCGCCAATGGCAAGAACTGATCCCATGACCCTTCAAACTCAATCACACACACACGGAGCATATCCTCAAGAATTTGAATAGTGCGCTCAGACTGTCCGTCCGTCTGGGGGTGAAATGTTGTGCTCAACTCCACCCGAGTACCTAACTCCTGCTGCACGGCTCTCCAGAACCACGATGTAAACTGAGTACCTATGTCTGAAATAATAGAAACTGGAATACCATGCAGACGAATGATCTCCCAGATATAAATCTCCGCCAACCATTTCGATGAATAAGTGGTACACACAGGAATGAAATAAGCGGACTTGGTCAGCCGATCCACGATAACCCAAATGGCATTAAACTTCTTCAAGATCCATGGGAGTCCAGATACAAAGTCTGTGGTGATGCGCTCCCATTTCTACTCCGGAATCTCTATCTGCTTAAGCAACCCACCCGGTCTCTGGTGCTCATACTTCACTTGCTGACAGTTGAGGCATCTAGATACATATCCAACTATATTTTTCTTCATCCTCCTCCACCAATAGTGTTGCCTCAAGTCCTAATACATCTTCGTGGCACCCAGATGGATGGAGTACCACGAACTGTGGGCCTCTTCTAGAATCAGCTCCCGTAGCCCGTCAACATTGGGTACACAAACCTGACCCTGCATCATCAATACTCCGTCCTCACCAATGGTCATATCTCTGGCATCACCATGCTGAACCCTATCCTTAAGGACAAGCCAATGAGGGTCATCATATTGCCGCTCCCTGATACGATCAAACAAAGAAGACCGGGAAACCATACAAGCTAGAACCCGACTGGGCTCCAAAAGATCCAATCTCATAAACTGGCTAGCTAAGGCCTGAATATCCATCGCCATAGGCCTATCTGATGCTGGTAAATATGCCAAACTTCCCAAACTCTCCGCCCAACGGCTCAAGGCATCAGCCACCATATTGGCCTTGCTCGGTTGATATAGAATAGTAATATCAGTCCTTTAGCAACTCTAACCACCTCCTCTGGCGCAAATTTATATCATTTTGCTTGAACAAGTGCTGCAAACTCTGGTGGTCAGTATAGATTTCACAAGACACAGTGTACAAATAATGACACCAGATCTTCAAGGCATGAACAATAGCAGCTAACTCAAGGTCGTGGACAGGGTAATTCTTCTCATGTATCTTCAACTGTCTGGACATGTAGGCAATCACCCTACCATCTTGCATTAATACTGCTCCGAGGCCAACCTGCAAGGCATCACAATAAACTATATAGGACCCCAAACCAGTAGGAAATATCAAAATTGGGGCTGTAGTCAAAGCTGTCTTGAGCTTCTGAAAGCTCGCCTCACACTCCTCTATCCACTGAAATAGGGGACCTTTCTGGTCAATCTAGTCATAGGGGCCGTAATCGATGAAAATCCCTCCACAAAATGACGGTAGTAGACCACCAAACCAAGGAAACTACGAATCTCTATAGCTGAGGATGACCTGGGGTAACTCTGCACGACCTCTACCTTCTTCGGATCCACCCGAATGCCCTCACTCGATACCACGTGGCCTAAGAATGCCACAGAACTCAACCAAAACTCATATTTTGAGAACTTTTCATATAACTTCTTCTCTCTCAAGGTCTGAAGCACGGTCCTCAGGTGCTGCTCATGATCTTCCCAACTCCGGGAATACACCAGAATATCACCAATAAAAATAATTACAAACGAGTCGAGATATGGCATGAACACACTGTGCATCAAATGCATAAAAGCTGTTGGGGCATTGGTCAGCCCAAATGACATAACAAAGAACTCGTAATGACCATACAAGAGTCCTGAAGGCACTCTTCGATATAGATAGCTCCCGAATCTTCAATTGATGGTAACCTGAGCGCAAGTCAATCTTAGAAAACACGTGTACGCCCTGAAGCTGGTCAAACAGATCATTAATATGAGGAAAAGGATAACAATTCTTCACTGTAACCATGTTCAACTGGAGATAATCGATACACATGCGCATAGAACCATCCTTTTTCTTCACAAACAAGACAGAAGCACCCCAAGGTGAGACACTGGGTCGAATAAAACCCTTATCAAGCAATTTTTGCAACTGATCCTTCAACCCCTTCAACTCAGGAGGAGCCATATGATATGGAGTAATGGAAATGGGCTGAGTGCCCAGCAACAAATCAATGCCAAAATCAATATCTCTGTCGGGCGGCATGCCTGGAAGATCAGCTAGAAACACATCGGGATAATCCTCGTACCACTGGGACTAAATCAACAGAAGGGGTATCAGCACTGACATCTATCACATAAGATAAATATGCGGCACACCCTTTCTCAACCATACACTGAGCTTTAAGGAAAGAGATAACTCTACTAGGAGTGTGATCTAAAGTACCACTCCACTCAACACGCAGAATACCTAGTATAACCAGTGTCACGGTCTTGGCATGACAATCAACAATAGCAAAATGGGGCGACAACCAGTCCATCCCCAAGATAATATCAAAATCAACTATACTGAGTAACAATAAATCAACTTTGGTCTCAAAACCACGTATAGTAACCAAACATGATCGATAAACGAGCTCCACAACAAGGGAATACCCCACAGGAGTAGAAACATAAACAGGGGCACTCAAAGAATCCCGAGGTACACCTAAATGTGGACAAAGTAAGAAGACACATAAGAGTAAGTAGAGCCCGGATCGAATAAAACCGATGCCTCTCTGTGACAAACTAGTATAATACCTGTAATGACAAAGTCGGAGGCAACAGCCTCGGTACGAGCAGGAATAGAATAATAGCTGGCCTGGCCTCCCCCTCGAGGGTGACCTCTACCTCCTCGACCTCCACCCCTAGTCAGTTGGGCAGATGGGGTAGCAGCTGGATCTGTGATCATGGCCTGAGAACTTTGAGGAGCACGCTGTGGCTGAGCGTCTGTGAAGATGTACCACTACCAAATCTGGGGCAGTCCCTAACCATATGGAATGTATCAGCACACTCAAAACAAGCTCTAAGAAAATGCGGTGGCTGTGACTGACTAGGGCTAGGTCTGTTGGACTAACCTCTGAAAGCACCCTGTGTAGGAAGCGTACTAGAAACTAGAGGTGCATAGTAAGGCTCCTGAAGTCTAGGCGAAGCTAGAGCACTGTTGGCTGCTGGAAGAGCTGAATGAATGGGTGACCCACATAACCCCTACCATGATGACTTGCTTCTGGGGTACAGGCACCAGAATAGTGGCCCGACTCTCGAGACCTCTTAGCCTCTCTCTCCTCTCGCTCCCTGGCGAGCATACTCTCGATCCTCCTAGCAATGCTCACTACCTGCTGATAAGGAATGTCCATCTCCAACTCTCGAGCCATGCTAGATCTAATGGGTGGGATAAGACCCTTAATGAACCGACAAACTCTCTTACTGACTGTAGCAACCAAGGCCGGTGCATGCCTGTCCAATCTGGTATAACGGATAGCATACTCCAAAACGGTCATAGGACCCTGACGCAAATGCTCAAACTCTACGTTCCATGCATCCCTGAGACTCTGAGGGACAAACTCTCTCATGAAAATATCTGAGAACTGGGTCCAGGTTAGTGAAGCAGCCTCGGCTGGACTGTCTATCTCATAAGTACGCCACCAATCATAGGCGGCTCGCCAAAGCTGGAAGGTAGTAAAGGAAACCCCACTAGACTCTGCTATGCCTATAGTGCGAAGAATACGGTGGCACTCCTATAGAAATCCCAAGGCATCATCTGATTCTAATCCACTACATACCGGAGGATCATACTTATTGAACCTCTCAAGTCTCCGCTGCTCGTCCTCTAAAGTAACTGACTCATCCTCGGGTTGAACAGTCACTGCAGGTGGTACAGGAATAATCTCTGAGACCTGCACCACATGCACTCTCTATTTGGGAGTACGGGCGGCAGGAGTCTGGGCTCCTCCCTCGGCTTGAGATGTGGCTGCAGCAAGGGGAAGCAACCCTGCTTGAGCCAAGGTGGTGTACATAGACGTGAACTGAGCTAACGTCTCCTGAAGGACTTGAGTAGTAGTGGCAGTAGGCGTGTCAGATGCCTAGACTCCAGCTGAATCTGCTGGTGGTACCTTGGCGGCAGCTCACGCAGGTGCTCTCGCTGCACCACGTGCACATCCTCGGCCTCTACCCCGGCCCCGGCCTCTACCCCGGCCCCGGCCTCTGACAGCTGTAGTAGGGGGTGCGGGTGCATAATCACCTCGAGTAGTGTATGTCCTCACCATCTGTGAGAGAATAGAAGACAGATGTTTAGAATTTGTGATGTCAAAATATCGCACGATAAGGAAATCAAATGAAGTGAAAATTTTCCTAACATTTACATAGCCTCTCGTAGATAAGTACAGACGTCTTCGTACTGATCAGCGAGAGTCTAATAAACCGGCCTGTGTTCCGTGACTCCTATGAACCTAGAGCTCTGATACCAACTTGTCACGATCCCAGTTCGCCCTCCGTGAACATGTCGTGATGGCACCTAGTCCCTACGACTAGGTAAGCCTAACAATGCGGAAACAATATAACTTGCGGAAACAAATAATTAAAATTGAACAAACTAGAAGGAAAACTGTATACAAATGTCGCTCAGCATATACAACTCAATAACGTGGAAGTCTACAATATCATCCCAAAACCCGGAAACTCACGGGAACACAAGCTAACGGAAGCTAATACACTACTCTAACTCTAGAATGTCTAAAACAACAATACGAAAGGAAAAGCTAACTGCTAAAGCTAAATAAGATAGAGACATCTGGTCTGCGGACGCGGCAGATCTACTTCGAAGTCTATGATAGATCTCTCCGCCTCGAGGATGATACGCTAGGGTAGAGCTACCTGGATCTGCACATGAAAAACATATGCAGAAGGGGCATGAGTACACCACAACGATACTTAGTAAGTGCCAAACCAAACCTTGGTTGGGTAGTGACGAGGAAGATCAGGGCCCTACTAAGAATAAACATAATAATTCTTGCAACAGTATGAAATAAACAAAAATAATGAGTACAGCTATGAAGTAAGACAGATTATACAAGGCAACAATTAACACTCAGAGAATAAGGTAACACAGAGTAAAACAACTCAATATCAATACCAAGAATGAGGATCTCCCAGGATACCGTCCTGTAGTCCATTTCATCAACTGTCCAAGGAGCTTCCGTGATACCGTCCCGTAGTCCATCATATGAGTATATCTGAAGGATCTCCCGGGATACCGTCCCGGAGTCCAACTATCAATGTGCAGGGGGATCTACCAGGAATCTAACCCGTAGTCCCAAAGTAAATGTGCAGGGGGATCTACCGGGAATCTAACCCGTAGTCCCAAAGTAAACAAACAAGGGGGAGCTACTGGAATCCCACATCCGTAATCCCAATGTAAATACACAGTCACAACAAGAAGATATTCAGAAATAAAGTTCAAAAATACAAGGCAACAGGTAGTTCTAGCCTAATATGCTTCTCGTAGTACAAACAAAGCAACTTAAGCAAATAGGCAATTTAGATCAACTAAGCATGCTTTTCTAAACTAACATAGACTATAATTGCAAATGGAATAAAGCAGGTAAGAAAGAAACTCATTCTAAATATTTAAGTAAAATCAAATTTAAATAATTAGCTCAAGTACGCGCTCGTCACCTCACGTACAAGGCATTCAATTACCAAATATCATATCCTAAGGGGAAGGTCCCCCACACAAGGTTAGACAAGCCACTTACCTCGAACCGGCTCCAAAATCAACTCAAAACCACACATTTGCCATTAGTATCCGACTCCAAATGGCCCAAATCTATTCAATTCCATTACATATTATAAATAACATCTCAAATAATTGATTCTACTATTTAATTCAAAGCTAAGATGCAAAATAAGGTAAAATAACCAAAATGCCGCTCAGGCCAATACCTCGAAATCGGATGAAATTAACATATTCAAAACCCTCGTACTCTCACGAGTCTAACCATATAAAAATCTCTCAAATCGGAGGTCAAACACACACTCAAAACTCAATAATTTAGTCTAGGAAGTTTTACCAATTTTTCATTCAAAATCCGAAATTAAAGGACGAATTCATGATTAGATTAGTGGGTTACAAGCAAAAAGGAGTTTAGAATCGTTACCCAATCGTTGCCCCTGAAAAATCCCTCGAAATCTCTCTCAAATCCGAGCTCCCAAGCTTGAGTTTTGGTAAAAATGGCTAAACCCTCATTTTTGAAATGTTATATCTGTCCAGGTATTTAATGAATCATGAACACCGAGGAAGTCTCACATTCGCGAAGAAAAAAAATGAAGGATGCTCAAATTATGCTTCGCGAATGCGGAAGCAGACTCGCGAACGCGGAAGAGAAAAATATAATAGTTCAGAATTGCTCTTCGCGAATCCGTGGCACTGTACGCGAACACGAAGGGTGGACGTTACAAAGGTATGCGAATGCGAGAGGGGTTATGCAAACGCGAAGAGGAAAATATGCACATCCCTCAGTGCCAAATAACACTACGCGAACGCGAGGGCTTAGACGCGAACGCGATAAGGAAAATGCCAATGCTTCGCGAACGGGGTATTGAACGCAAACGCGAAGAGGTAACTGGTATTCCTCCAAAATTACTCTACGCGAACGCATGGAGTAGGACGCGATCGAGAAGAAGGAAAATGGCCTGCAACAGCTGAAGGAATTTCTGCAATTTTAAACAACTCCAAAATGCCCCGTTGAGCATCCGAAACACACCCGAGGCCCCCGGGACCTCAACCGAACCTACGGACATATCCCATAACATCATTCAAACTTGTACCAATACTTAAACCACCTAAAACAACGTCGGAAACTCGAATTAATCAATGCATTAAGCCTAAGAACTTTAAATTCTCTCAAAACACGCTTTCGAACAAAACCCTAACCAAACCATGTTCGAATGACCTGAAATTTTACACACACATCTTAAAAGACATGACGGAGCTGCTGCAACTTCCAAAATTCCATTCCGACTCTCGGATCTAAATCTCTCTATCAGACCGGAAACTTCAAAAATTTCAAACTTCGGCATTTTAAGACTAAATTAGCTACGGACCTCCAAAACACATTCCGAACACACACCCAACCCCCAAATCACCTAAAGGAGCTAACGGAACCATTGAATTTTCATTCCGAGGCCGTCTTTACATTGTTCCGACTATGGGCAACTTTCCAACACTTAAGCTCTTATTTAGGGACTAAGTATCCCAAAACTCTCCGAAACTCAAAACCGAACATCCTGGCAATTCAAATTAGCATAAATAGACTTGGGGAATTAGTTAATAGGGGATCGAGGCATTAATTCTTAAGACGACCGGCCGGGTCGTCACACCTTATTAACTGAAATACTATAATGACTGAAAAAGGGAGGGATAATACCCCAAAAGATCGGGGTTCACCAATAGCTGATACGAGATATCCTAGCAAGCAGAGTTGTTAACCTGTAAATCATTACTTGCATCACGAGATGCAGGCCCCAAGCAAAAGGGAACATCAATACATTTGAATTGCACTGGTATGTAAAACAACTAAAGGAAAGAACTGTAACTACTGAAACTGATAACTGATAACTGAACTTAACATAGGAAGTAAGGTTATGAATACTCCCTCTTTTGAATGACAAACAACCTGTTTATCTGATAAACTATGCCCCCAGGCCATATATATATATATGTGTGTGTGTGTGTGTGTGTGTGTGTATGTATGTGTGTGTGTGTGCGTACAAGCTATGGCATCGGGCCTGAGTATACGTATACATAACTACGACCTCAGGCCCAAATACAGGTGTCAACATTCCGGAATTTAGAATCAGGAACTGAGAATCATACTGCAATACATGATACTGAAATAATGAACCATAAGTTACATGATACTGGAATAATGAATAGGACTAGAATGAGATGTGTATTCATAATAAGTTGATTTGTCATAACTGAAACTCATAGAATAATCGAATGATTATGAAACTATGCCATCTAGAGAATAGAGTTCTACTACTATTCATGGAACTAATGCATAATTACTTTCCGAGGAAACTAGTAATGGTCATAATGAATGGGACATAGGGAGAATCATAGACATTCTCAAATGTAAAGAGTTAGCCTCACATACCTCAATTTTGCCCCTTAGTGATGCTACAATGATCCACAATACTAAGAACCTTCAATCTACAATAGCAACATCCAATAGAACCAATATTAGTAACAAATTCAATAACTATATCTCATCACCATATATTTAGTTCATACAAATACCACCATTCATCAACTATTTATCCCACCATCATGATTAACCAATTTATATTTCCCAACATTACATATGTGACCATCCATCCACACCCAACCAACAAAGTTCCATTAAATAATCATCTATTCTATCTCTGTAATAGTTATGTAACTAAATAGAAATTTATGACTTCCAGTCACCATAAAAGAGTTTTATTTATTATTTATACACATATTCTCTATATAAATCCATACATCTAAGTCTAAGGGTGTAGGATTACCTTTTTGGAAGAAATCTTGCAAAACCCTCCTTTGAGTTCTTGAAGAAATCTCTTGAAGATCAAAGCATTTTATGTGTAGATTTTGTCAATACTAGTGTAGAAGTTATGGAATTTCACATGAAGATAATGGGGATTTCTTACCTTGAAGAGGGTAGGAGTTTGTGCTCTTGAATGGGTGAAGAAGAACCCCAAGGGTCGTCTAGATAAAATGGGAAAAAATAAATCCCAAAATTGTATTTATAAGCCCAGATTTCGGACGCGGACATGGATGCTTCGCATCCAAGCAGTCCTCCGTTCAGGAGCTCGGATGCTATATGGATGCTATGGCAGCACTTCACTGCCAGCCCCTCTTTTCGGACGCGGGGATGCTTCGCATCTGCGCAGTCCTCCGCCAGCCTTTAGTAATTTGGTCATAACTTCTTGTGGGAAAGTCCAAATGATGAACAGTTTGAAGCGTTAGAAACTAGAATCACAGAACTTTCATTTGATAGGTTGTGAGTCACATATATCCTTATATATATGCTCGTCCAAAGTGTGGTCTTGTGCGTACCCAATTGGAATTTTAGTCTACCATGTAATTTTCCAACTTGGCTTAGACTTAGGTCTCTCCTTGGATCCCAAATTAATTATTATATTCCTAGTACACTTATTATAATAACCAATTAATTACCATCATGTTAATACTTATTTAATGCATCCACAACGGATTCAAATTTACGGGGTGTTTCAATAACCTTTACTGTTTTTCAAATAACGAGCCAATAATTCAAGGTGATAAGGCTTGGCCTAAGATATATGTGATTACTAAATCAAGTTCCATTATAATTTCAATTAACTAAGCCAGTAGAATAAGTTCAAGTAATTCAAATATTGCATGATAAAATCTTAAGTCTACTTGGACATAACATGTTTAGCTACATACGGACTCTTGTCACCTCGTGCGTACGTAGCACCCATAACTAGCAGCTTATAACAATTTCATCACCTAGGGGAATTTTTCCCCTGACAAAGTTAGACATGAGACTTACCTTTCTCCAAGGTTATATAATAGACTCCAATGCCACTCTAACACCTCAAATCGATGCCCGTCGCTCCAAAACTAGTCAAATAATGTGCAAACTAGTAAAAAACACTTTAATACTCACAATAAATCAATTCATAAAAATTTCCAACTCCACTCGAAAAGTCAATAAAGTCAACCCCCAGGCTCACATACCCATATTTCAAAAGATTTTGAAGATAAACTTTATCCATAATACCACAAACTCAAATATATAATTTATTCCAAACTCCATGTCCAATTTCATGGTCAAATTCCAAAAATACCAAATTCTAGGTTCTTTTTATAAAATCCCAAAATTTCTATAAACATTCATGTTTTATTCCACATATTAACCATGTATTTAACTCACAAGGTGTAGAAATAACCTACCTAAAGTTTGATGATGAAAATTGTACTCCAAAATCGCCCCAAAGTCGGCTCCCATAGAAGCAATGAGGTGAAAATGAGCGAAACGCCCGAAAAATAACTTTTGCCCAGGTATTAACCCTTCACGATTGCAAAAAATGCTTTGCGATCATGAATCACAACTTTCTCATCTCAAATTTCCCATCGCGGTCGTGAAAAACAAATCGCCATCGTGAAGATGAAGCTACCCAACTCCTTCAGACAACCTCTAGTAGAATTGTCATAACTTTTTGTATAAAACTCCAAATGATAAATGGTTTGTTTTTCTGAAAACTACACACCAATGAGTACAACTTTTATTTTTGGATCATCTCCAAATTTCTTATTACATCGGAGGTTACAAATATTGAAGTTCATGAACAATAAGTACAAAGAGGGTTGGAAGGTTCAGAAGCTAAAGAAATTGAAGAAAATAATGTCTCGTCGAAAGTCGACTAGTTGGGAATGTTATAACATGTACTTTTGAGGTGAGATTAGGGTGCTTAAAATGATAAGAAGGTTATGTTAGTCGTATGATAGTCGTGTGTTATGTTTTGAAGTCAAGCAAGTTGTGGAACAAAAGTCGATGAAAGTCATCACAAGTTACGTTCATAAGTGTTACTGAAAATTTGGGTCAAATGTAACTGCGATTTGCTTCCAATATACTTAAATTTATGGGGTATTCAACCCATCAGGTTGAAGATCCATGAGTCTATTTTCTAAGGCATTATACCGTTTGTCAATACGACATCGGAGTAGAGAGATATGGGCATTTTTTCGAGACTTTGCAGACTTCTAGATGACAACTAGGTATGTCACCTACTTGCTTAAATGAGAGGATTATACATCTACAATAAATGGGCTAGTTCGGGTCGTCTCCTTCATATATTAGACTGATATAAGCTTCCAAAGTTAGCCCTGTGCAACATAAATTTCTTCACCGTGAACGCAAATCTTCTACCACGAATGCGATTCACAGAACCCTTTCTCCCATTTTTCTCTTCGCGAACACAACCCTTTCCTTGCTAACGTGAAGAAGGGCGCACCAGACCTCAAGAAACAACAGCTCAACATGGAAAAATGATCCATAGACTCTCCGAAAACACCCGAGGTCGCCGAGACACCGTCCAGCCAGACCAACAAGTCGCAATACATGACACAAACTTGCTCGAGGCCTCAAATCACACCAAAAAAAATCAAAACTATGATTCGTTGATTGAAACCTTTATTTAAACTTCCAAACTTTGTTGAACACATCTGATTCATACTTAAACATTTTGGATTGATGTTTTATACTTGGACAAACACGGAGTGACACCAAACTTTATGTACAAATCATACACGAACCTATTCCACGGCTCGAAACCTCAACGGACATCGATAACACTAAAGTCCACTTCAAATAAAACTTAAGAAATTCTTAAATTCAAAGTGCTGACTTTCCATGTTAAGTACCTAAATGCTCCCGGATCACCCGATACTCAACCCGAACATACGCGCAAGTCTTAAATCATTATATGAACCTATTGGAGCCTTCAAATCCCAATTCCAGGGTCGTTTACTCAAAAGTTAAAACTGAGTTCTATTGCCATTTAGCTAATCTACCTAATAATTCCTATTTATGCAGTATATTTCTTAATGGGAAAGAAGTTATAACAGAAATAGGATGATACTGAAAGTAAGGTCGTAATTTTCCCAATGCCATAATTAAAGCTAAAGCAAGCTTTTGCAGGTGTGGATAACGTGTCTCAATATCTAGTAAAGACTTACTAACATAATAAATTTGGCATTGTTTACCTTTATCTTCACGTACCAACGCCACACTTACCATTACTTCTGACACAGCAAGGTAAATGCGCAATCTTTCACCGTATTTTGGTTTGGCTAACAGAAGCAAATTTGATAGATACGACTTTAGGTCTTGGAGAGCTTGTTGGCACCCGCCAGTCCATTCAAACTAATTTTGCTTTTTCAGCATTGAAAAGAATTTTAAAAAAAATCCGATGACTTTTATATGAATCTTCCCAGAGATGCTATCTTACCTTTTAATCTTTGCACTTCATTCTTGCTCGTGACTATATCTGGTATTTTCTGAACTGCTTTGATTTGTGCGGGATTCACTTCAATACCTTTGTTAGAAACAAGAAAATCTAAAACTTACCTGAAGCCACACCAAAAGCACACTTTTTCGATTTTAACTTCATATTGTACTTGCGGAGAATCTCAAAGGTGTCGGACAAGTGTTGAAAATGATCCCCCGCTTGTGTTGACTTGACCAACATATCATCTACTTTCATGATTTTTCTCAGGTGTTCTTGAAACATTTTAGTCACCAATCTTTGATTGTGACTTCGACATTTTTCAAGACAAATAACATGTCTTTGT
The DNA here is from genome assembly GCA_026770625.1 of Nicotiana glauca. Taxonomy (NCBI): domain Eukaryota; kingdom Viridiplantae; phylum Streptophyta; class Magnoliopsida; order Solanales; family Solanaceae; genus Nicotiana; species Nicotiana glauca. The sequence goes on along the minus strand of MU717644.1, from coordinate 196,270 downwards.
AATAATAAGTCCCCTGTCTGTGATAAACAAAGTTTTTTCTTCATCTAGTGGGTCCATTTTTATTTGGTTATTTCCTGAATATGTATCTAAAAATATAAAAGCTCATGAGCTGTAGTAGAATCAATTAACTGATCTATATGTGGTAAAGGAAATAAATCTTTAGGACAAGCTTTAAATCAGAATAGTCTATGGAAACTCGCCATTTTCCATTATTTTTGGAACCACAAAGATATTAGCTTACCAGTTAGGGTATTTTACCTCATTGAACCAATTTTCAAAAGCTTTTGTACCTCATCCTGAATTACTTGATTTTTGGAAGACCCTTGCTTCATTTTCTTCTTATTGATGGTGGGTGTAATGGATCCTCATTCAGCTTATGAGTCATCACCTCCAGTGGTATATCTTTCATATTTGAGTACGACAAAGCAAAGCAACCTATGTTAGCACGTAAAACATTAATTAATTTACCTTTCATCTCTAGGCTCAAATTTTCTCTGATGTAAACTTTTCTGTCTAGCCAGTAGACAAATAATATTACAGCTTTGAGCTACTCGGTAGTTGTTTAAATGTTCTAATTTTCACCTGGCTCTTGAATCACATCGGGTCTCGAGTCGATATCAGTCTGCCATTGCGTGTCTTTAGTTGAGGTTTTAACATCAGTGTCCTTAATTGAATTCTATAATTTCTATTTTGCATCCGCATCATTGACTACTGTGCTTGCAATCACCACCGAGTTGATTCTTTGTGAATCTTGTTGATCTCTGCACATTCGACAGATTCCCCACTATTAAGAAAATTTGATAACTTGATGTAATGTGGATGGGACAACATCCATATCATGAATCCATGGTCTTCCTACAAATATATTATAGGCCATGTCCACGTCTATCACCTGGAACTTTGTATCCTTGATGACCCCTTCTACAAATGTGGTAAGTACAATTTCTCAATTCGTAACAATGCTCAAATTATCAAACCCATACAAAGATCAGCTTTTGGTATGATCTTATCATTAGCTTGAATTTCATTACCATCCTTAGTAAAATGTTGTTCACTAAGCTACCTGAATCAATCAAAATTTGTTTTACATTAGTATCATTGCGTCGAGGATCCCTCTCCTTTTTGAATCTAGATGAAGAACTCGCATCGTTTTGCCTTGATCTTGAATCAAATCGTGCATTGTCCTGTTTAGATCGAGAGTCTTCCCCCGCAGGCCCCATGTATGGCTCGTACCTATATTTACTGGACCTTCTTTCTGATTCTGGACGTCTTGAACTTGTTCTTTCATCGGCCCTTGGTTGTGCTACCGTATCTTCTTCTATCCCCAGCTTCGTAATGTATCTATTGGACACACAGGAAATTCTCATAAACATTGTTTAAACCTCTTCGTGGCTTCTAAACTTTTCTCGTTCAAGTTTCTCGTGAATGCCATAGCCGCCCAGTTATCTGGTACTCGAGGCAACATCATCCTCCCCCGCTGGAATTTATCTATGAATTCCTTGAGCAATTATGTACTCCCTTGTTAACGTTAAAGATGTCTGATCATTAGCGTGCGAAGCAGACTTTTTAGGTGAACTTCCACGAGATTGCTGAGGGGATCCCGTGGGTGTGTGGTGTGGTAAAATTCCACCTTGTTGGTTTAGCTGGTTGTTCTCGTTAATGGTTGGCATACTTGGTCGTTAAAAATGAAGTTTGAAAAGTGAACAGATTATTAGATTTCTGGTAATGAAACCAATTTGTTTAACCCCAAAATAGATTTTCTGGTCAAAGTCATATCTAGAAGAAATTGGGTTGCTGATAACCAAGATTTACTTTATTTTCCCAATAATTTAAGAATAAATCAAGGAATGGAAATAATTGATAAAGAAAATATGAAACATATTGATAATCACGCCCAAAATTGCGGTTTAGAGACTTGAGAATAAAGTAAAGAATAATTGCATAAATTTCAATAATTAGTCGATGCCATTACAAATGAGGTTTAGTCCTTATATAGCATACAATTATAACGGTTTTCTTACTTAATTCGAGCTCACTAATGGTATTAATTGCTTTGATTAACCGTTATCATATACAATTTCAACCTAAATATTTATGGCTAAAGATTTCTTGTAACCATATAGATTTTCCTTCCTTATTTATGATAGATTTGTGCTTCCCTTCTTAACAACCTTTATTCATTCCGTTCCCCTTTTTCCTTTTATAGCTGTCAGGTCCGGCTCTTTTCTCAGTGTAACCCCGTGAGTGTTCCTCCCGTGCTTTTTCCACATTCTTTAACTCATCTAATTAAGAACGTCGGTTGTCACTATATTACTGGTCCACGTGCCATGTCATATCACTTCATTGATAGTCCACATGTCATGCCTTTTTTTTACTAATACAAGTGCAAAATTATATGCTTGCTAGCTCAATATAATTGGAAAATGTATGTTCAATTTAAATACTAACGGTAGATTGTGGTTGATTTTAAGTGTCCTGGCTAATTGTGTTACTACTTTTACATTATGTCTTGATAACACTGGAACTTTCTCCAAATACTTTTATGCACATGAGATTTCATAGATTTTTAGCTTGTTGTGTTAGGAGCCACAGAATATTACAACGATAATAACCACAAAAATATTTACAGGAACAAAGAAATGGATGATACCAAAATTTTCCTTGAAAAATATTCTTCAACAAGAGAAAACCACAGCCGTAGAGAAAGTAAAATAGCATCATTCAGTAGGAAATTAAATTTTATACTAGGAAAAAAGAACATCATTTTAATAGGAAATTTTCACGTATTTCAAAAGTTAGAGACTCTCAGGCCGTAGATTTTGCCAAAATATATTTATATTTTTTTTGGCAAATACATGTTTGTTCATAAAGTTTATACATATTTTGACAAATTCCCAAAACTCAAATCCCAAAACCAGCTCAAGGCCCAAAATATTACTAATATATTTTTTAAAAATTGCCCCAAACATTTGTATGTTATAAAAGAGCTCATTATTTATTATTTTGTAACAATGCTGCTTGGTCTTCTTGGTCATCTGATAATGTATTATATAGTTCATTATAAAATAATAATTTTGTACCAAATTTATTTATGTTCAGGACTATGATTCGCGGTGATATAATAAATGTTATTGATGAAGGTACTGTTGAGTATTTGTAATAATTTTTAGAACTTGTAGGTATAAGACATTTCATTTTTATTTTTTAAAAGTAAAATATTTTTTAAAAACTGACGTCCAAACACATTTTCATCTTCAAACCAAAATTCACCTAAATTATATTTTTCAAAATAAATTTAAAATTTTATGACCAAACGCTATCCCAGTCGCCCAAAACGGAAACCCACCTACTAATACAAGAATAAAGTGGTTTTTCAGAAATGGGATTTGGACCCATAACACAAGCGCAAGTTGTGAGCAGTCATTCATCTTATTCGTCCAAGGTTATTCTTATTTTAAGTCAGCACTCAATAGTGAATAGAAGCAACGAAAAGTCGTCTTTTCTTCTTTTTTTGGTGACGAAGAGTATGACCGTCCGCAAGTTTAACTCGACAAGGGAATTAAGAAAGAAATAAAATTGTATGGGTCAAAATTTGGACGACCACGACCACTGACAAGGGACAGGACCTTCACTATACGGCATCCTTTGGTCGTTGAGGAAGACTATGACCGGTAGCGGCTGGAGCACGTACGGCATTGGTAGTAATTTAGGTGCAGCATGAGACCGTCAGGATATACTTTGGAATATTCTTTTTTGTTATATCTTTTAGGGTTCAGGAGGGGATTGTCCCTTATAAATAGAAGGGGAAGGCTCTGTAAAGGGGGATCCTTTTCTTTTTCTTGAACACTTGATTGAAAGCAAGAATAATCATTACAATATCTTCCTACATTCAAAGTTATCATACCGATGCTTAATCATTGAATTTCGTGATATTAAGAAGCATTATCCATTGCGCATATCCTTAATATCTTTCAATCTAGATTTCATTATTCTTAGCTTAGATTTACCTCTTCATCTTCTCTAATTGATTTAACCAAAAGGTTTTGATACCTTTGGTCAAATAATTTAGCACCGCCTGTGGGGATTTCTTTAGCTAAGATTTTAGTTTCATCTAGATCCTTGAAAGGGATAATCACCTCTTCTCTGCCTTGCAAAAACCGACAGTGGTAGGAAAGGGGGACGCAAGATTAATGGCAATGGTAGGTGTCACGAACAACCTTCTAGATTCCATCAACGAAGCCGATAGGGAAGATAACAAAAATGAAACACCAAGCACTACACCTGAGGGAGATACCTCACCCCTCCTTCCCCCTCCCCCTCCCCCCGCCTCCCACATGAAAGCGTGACTGCCTCGTACGAGAAGGGAACCTCGACATCCGCAGCAGAATAAACACCACCAGCTGTAAAAAGGCTGTTGGAAGAGTGGTTGACTAACACTCTGAGTAACATACTCGACAAACCTGTTCAAAGGGATATCGAAGATACAATACATGCAGACATCGCAACTGTCGCCAGCTAGAAATCATGCACACATGCAACACTTATATTTTCATCGATGCAGATAACGATGCACATGCATCCATCTTAAAGAAAATGGAAGAAATTGAAAATGAGAACAAAAAGCTCTATGATCAAATGAAGGAGCATCAAGAAAGGCTCGATAAAATATCGGGCGCTCCGAAGTTGCTACCAAAACGAGATGCCAGCCTATTCGTGGAGCAACCATATAGTGAAGGGGAAGCCCCCCACTCTATCCCAAAAACCTTCAAAATGCCACCATACCTAAAAATATATGATGGTACTACAGACCCGGAAGATCACATAATCCGCTACGTCACAGTCGTAAAAGGCAATGATCTGTCGAAAGAACAGGTGTCATCAGTGCTGCTGAAAAAATTTGGTGAAACCCTGACAGGGGGAATGCTGATGTGTTATTCTCAACTACCGGCACGGTCCATATCAACATTCGAAGAAATGGCAGATAAATTCATCACCGCTCACACGGGAGCAAAAAAGGCAAAAGCCAGTGTAAACGACATCTTCGCCATTAGTGTTGGCCCAAGAACAGGTGAAGTTTTGAAGATTGACAAAAGAACTCAGATATGGACCAGGTCCATCTTGTGAAACACAGTCATACTCAACCTATACATATGAGATGCACGTGAAGGAGATAATTTTAACTGATCAAGAAGCAATATCTCCTGATCTGATTGAAAAGATTGTATATTGGATAAGGAGAGAAAGACTCCATACATGAAGAGAACATGGTTTAGGAAGAAGATAGTGTTAGAGTTTGAGATCACCATGAACTCTTTTACAATAGAAGAGTAGCAATTGAATCTCATTCAAACTCTGATTACTAACCTATTAAATGTCAGTGTTGTTCTCTTTCACAGGTAATGCACACAAGTAGAAGTTAAACTTAAATTGAGAGAAAAGAGCAAGGCGATTTTGCAAGAAATTTATGTATGATTCGAATGTGCAATCTTGAAGCTACTTGAACGAGATAGAAGAACCAGTTTTATGTGTCTGTCTTTTATTCTAGTTCAATTGTAGTAGGTGATTTTACATTGTACGATTCAGCTTTCATAAAAGCAATTGTAGTAGGTACCTAGAGTGTTCAAGTTAGAGTTAACTTGAAGTTGCCGCAACAGTTGAGGATGTGTGCCACAACAGAATTAGAGTTAATCCTTAGGTTTACAAAGAGTTTTGTAAATGCTATTTTGGCTCTGTGATTTTAGTGGAAGTTTGGAAAAATCCTACTGAGTAGTAGGTCGTGGTTTTTTCACCTTTTGTGCCAGGTGTTTTTCATGTAAAAATCTCTATGTTCTTTATTTTATGTATTTATTATTCCACAAACAGTAGTAGTTGGAACGCCTAGAAGTACCAGGTCCTTCTATAGTTTAGATAAAAAAAAAATTGGGTACCACATAAATCACCCCCCTCTTGTGTGGTATTGACGTTTAGAACATTATTTGGTATTAGAGTAGATTATCCTTGAAGAGGATAATACTTTAGGAAAAGATCAAGATGAGTGCACCACCAAAAAATTGGGAAGGGCAATCCACTGCTAGACCTCCACTCTTTAATCTTTAGTACTATTCTTGGTGGAAAAATAGGATGAGAGATTATATCATAGGAGATGACTATAAACTCTGGGATATAGTCACTGATGATCCCCTGCGACTACAAAAAAGAATGCTAAAGGAGTGGATGTGCCCAAGACAAGAGCTGACTGCTCTGCTGAAGACTCGAAGAAATGGGAGAAGAATGCCAAAGCCAAGAAATGGCTTGTCAGTGGACTGGGTCCAGATAAGTACAGCAGGATTCAAAGTTGTAACACTGCTAAGAAAATATAGGACACTTTACAAGTGGCTCATGAAGGAACTCCTCAAGTAAAGAGATCAAGAGGAATACTGATATATTCTCAATATGAGAATTTCACTATGAAGGAAGGAGAAACTGTCTAGGAGATGTACACAAGGTTCACAACACTAAAAAATGAACTTAAATCTCTTGGGAGAATTATCCTTGAAGAAGACAAGGTTGAGAAAATCTTGACAAGGGTTTCACCAGTGACTTGGGAAAGCAAAATCACTGCTATTCAGGAATCAAAGAACATCAATACTCTCATGTTGGATGAACTGATTGGAAACCTCACTGCCTATGAACTAAGAAGGCAAACCATGAAAATGGATGCACCTAAGAAGGAGAGGAGTCTGGCTCTCAGAATAGCTGAAGGTGCAGATCTGGAAGATGATGAAATGGTCATGATCACAAGGGATTTCAAAAATTACCTAATCAGAGGAAATGGTTCTTCAAGAGGTACAAGCTTCAACAAACCAAGGGAACCTAAGAAACAAACCAACAAGGGTTGTTACAAATGTGGCAAGACTGGTCACATAATCAAGAATTGTCCTCAATAGGAAATTGAATGGAAAAAGGAAAGGGCTGAATGAAGGAACAGAAAGAAGTAACAGGTTCAACCCAAAAGCAACAAAGGATCAACAAAGGCTATGGTTGCTGCTTGGGGAGAAACATCAGATGAGGATTCAGAAGATGAAGCTGGAGATGAACAAGCACGTATGGCCATCGGAGAATCAGATGATGAACAAGAGGTAAGTGTCCCTCATCTCAAAGACAAGATTAAATTTATGTCTAAAGAAAGGTTGTCTGAACTATTGCTGGACTTCACCGATGAATCTGAAATAATTAACAGTGAGAAGCAAGAGTTGTCCAGGGATTGTGTGATCTTAAAAGCCAAGTGCAAAAATATAGAATCTAGAGCTAATGAGAGTAACAGTAAAAATGCAGATCTGAAGAACCAGGTTCTTGAACTTAACACCAGTGTCCTATAACTTAAGTCTGAAAATTTAAAACTAAAATTAGGAACAGGTAAGAATAAAGCTGATCACACACATCTCACATTAGAAGAAAACCTAGGAAAAATTAAAGATGAGTTGTACATGAAAGATGGTCATATAAGAGTCTTAAAAGAAGACCTAGGGAAGGTAAAACATGAACTAGACAGAACTTACAAATGGAATAAGGCTTCTGATGCACTATCCTGGCTACAAGAATATCACAGTAGCAACAAGAGAGGACTTGGCTATGGGGCACAAGCACCTAAGTAGGACCCCAAAAGCAAGTACCTCACTCTTTTTGAAAAAAAAATATGCACACACTATGGCAAGACTGGTCATTACGAAAATGAATGTAATGCAAAAGAAAAGGCCAGTCAAAAGAACAAAGCTTTCGTTCAACGGAAAAATAGGTTGCCTGGGTGGGTTAAAAGGAATTTGATTTACCCCTTTACCTATAGAAAGGGACCCAAACTAGTTTGGGTTCCTAAGACTAACCCCTGATTTATTTTTGCAAGTCCAAGTGAAGGGAAGTAGCCAAATATGGTACATGGATAGTGGCTTCTCAAAACATATGACTAGAAGCAAGAACCAGTTCCTTTTACTTGAGGACTTAAAAGGAGGTAATGTCCCCTTTGGAAATGGGAAGAAAGGTGAGATTATTGGGGTTGGAAAGGTAGGTAAGACAGATTCACACTCCATTAAGAATGTCTACTTGATATATGGCTTGAAATATAGCCGAATCAGTGTATTACAACTGTGTGACAAAGGTAACCTTGTAGCATTTACCTTTACCAATTGCTTTGTGATTAACCTTACCACTAACAAGAATGTTTTGCAGGGAAAATGAGTTAACGATATTTACATTATAGATTTGTCCACTCTTTCATAAAATGAACTCACTTGCTTAAGTGTGTTGGACAATGATCCCCTCCTGTGACACAAAAGACTTGGTCATGCGAGTCTGAATAAACTCAACAAATTAGCCTCAAAGGACTTGGTGATCGGGTTACCTAACATCAAGTTCGAGGAAGACAAAGTTTGTGAGGCCTGTGCAAGGGGGAAGCATGTAAGATCATCCTTTAAAAGCAAGAAAATGATAAGCACGACCAGGATGTTGGAACTGGTTCATATGGATCTTTGTGGTCCAATAAGAACATTAAGCAGAGGTGGTAAGAAATATGTGATGGTACTTGTTTACAATTATTCTAGGTTTACCTGGGCACTATTCTTAACATCTAAGGATGAAGCATTTGACATGTTTACTGCCTTTGTTAGAAAAACTCAGAAATAATTCATGGAACTGAATTTATAAATGCCAAGTTTGCTGAATTTTGTGATGAGCTTGGTATAGATAATAACTTATTTTCCCCTAGGAATCCTCAACAAAATGGAGTAATTGAAAGAAAGAATAAGACTCTTGAAGACATGGCTAGGACTATGCTTCTTTCTAGTAAACTGCCTCATAGATTCTGTGCAGAGGTTGTAAACACTGCATGTTATATCATAAATATATGCATGAGTAGACCTCTTGTAGAGAAGAATCCCTATAAGTTAATTAAAGGGAGAAAGCCAAATATATCCCTTCTTAGGGCATTTGGATACAAGTGCTTTGTGCACAATAATGGAAAGGACTCCCTAGGTAAGTTTGATCCCAAAAGTGATGAGGGAGTATTCTTGGGATATTCTTCACATAGCAAAGAATATAAAGTGTTCAATAAAAGAACTTTGTGTGTAGAACAAAGTGTACATGTAGTGTTTGATGAAACTAACATTCTTTCAAAGAGATAGGAACATAAAGATGAAGCCATTAGGCTGGTAAAAGATTTGAGTGAAGTCTTAGCTCAAGACAAAGTGGCACCAAAATAAGGAATAGGTAATGGAACGGGTTCCTCCATCCAGGGCAACCTGACAGGGGGAACTGAAATCAATCCTCTAAAGGAACCTGTTCATGATCCTGTTGCTCAACAATAGAACATGGGAGAAACATCAAGTAGAAATCAGTTGGTTGTGAAACCTTACAAGTATTAGAGTTCTCATTCCTTTGAGAACATAATTAATGATCCAACCTCTGGAGTTAAAACTAGATCACAATTAAAGAATCTGTGTGCTTTTGATGCTTTTCTATCTCTTATGGAACCTAAAAATGTTGTTGAGGCTTTGCAGGATACAGATTAGTAAATGCAATGCAAGATGAACTCAATCAGTTCGAGAGAAGTCAAGTTTGACATCTATTTCCTAGACCAAAGGACAGATCAGTAATTGGCACAAAGTGGGTCTTCAGAAACAAGAATGATGAAGATGGAAGAGTTACAATAAACAAGGAAAGATTGGTGGTCCAAGGTTATAACCAAGAAGAGGGTATAGATTATGATGAGACCTTTGCTCCAGTGGCAAGACTGGAGGCAATAAGACTCATCATAGCCTTTGCAGCATACATGGAATTCACTCTTCATTTGATGGATGTCAAAAGTGTCTTCCTGAATGGCTATCTAAAAGAAGGGTTTGTTAAACAACCTCTAGGGTTTGAGAACAAGGAATGTCCTGAACATGTGTACAAATTAGACAAGGCCCTCTATGGACTCAAGCATGCTCCTAGAGCATGGTATAAAAGACTATCAAAATTCCTGCTAGAGCATGGCTATAAAAGAGGTAAAATTGACAGTACTCTACTCTTGAGGGAAAAAGGTAAGGATCTTCTTGTGGTACAAATATATGTTGATGACATAATTTTTTGGGCAACCACTGACAAACTACATAAGGACTTTGCCAAATTAATGGGGAGTGAGTTTGAAATGAGTATGATGGGTAAGATTAAATTTTTCTTAGGCTTACAGATCAAACAAAACCCAAATGGAACCATGATCCATCAGCAGAAATATGCAAGAATTGATCAAAAAGTTTAAAATTGATGAATCAAAGGAAATAGACACTCCCATTGCAACTGCCACTAAATTAGACATAGATGAACCCGGTTCATCTGTTGATCAGAAGTTGTATAGGGGTATGATTGGTTCACTTTTGTATCTTACTGCCAGCAGACCTGGCATAGTTTTCAGTGTAGGGCTTTGTGCTCATTTTCAGGCTAATCCAAAGGAATCTCACTTAACTGTTGTCAAGAGGATACTAAGATATTTGAAAGGCACTACTGATCTGTGTCTTTGGTACGCTAAATGTAGTAATTTTAATCTATTAGGGTATGTTGATGTTGATTATGCAGGTTTCCTTGTGGATAAGAAGAGCACCTCAGATATGGATCATTTTCTTGGTTCATGTCTTGTATCATGGGCTACTAAAAATCAGAATTCGGTGGCCTTATCCACTGCTGAGACTGAATATGTTGTTGCTGCCTTTTGTTGTGCTCAATTGTTATGGATCAAATAGAAGCTCATAGATTTTGGCATTGAAGTTGGTTGTATTCCTATCTTCTATGATAACACTAGTGCTATAATTATGACAATGAACCATGTTCATCACAAAAGGACTAAGCACATAGATATTAGACACCACTTCTTAAGAGATAACTATGAGAAAGAGAATTTTGTGCTACTAACAAGCAAATTGTTGATATCTTCACTAAAGCACTGAGTAGAGAAAACTTTGAGAGGAACAGGTTGGAATTAGGGATGATTAAGATCACCTAATAGGATCAGCTCAGAATGCTTATTAAAAAAATGAAAAAAAATATTTGGCTAGTAAATCTAAACTTGTGTGAGTATCTAGATTAATTTCTACTCAGCTTCAAACTGTAATTAGTATACTCCTGTGACATGTGTGATATGACTCACTGATCTCTTACAAAAAAAATTTCTATTATGGCAAACTGAGTCATGTTCAAAAGAATTCTAAATGAAGAACATGGTTCATCAGTATGGGTTCATCTAAAAGCTAAGGTATGTTTTCTATACTCTCCATAATTAGAAATGTAAATATTTAAATCATGAGTAGAAGTACTAAAATTGTTCAACTTCTTAGAAAATTCTATCAGTTAGCCTTGAACCAGTTCCGTCCACCTTAGAACTCTAAACCACAAAAATTTGCCTAAAATCTAGGGAAGCTTAACCGCTCATTTAAACCTGAAATTTTAGGTTGATTAGACCTCTAATTGACTACTGTCAAAGTTTTTGTTATCCATTAAATGCGTATTTCTTTTTAAATACTATCATTACCTCCTGCCATCTTCATAATCCCAAACCGTAAAAAATTCCCTCTTCACTTTCACTTGCTTTCTTCTTCTAAACCTTAATTTACCTATTCTCTTAAAAAATCAGCGATAATGTCAAACCCACTAGACAACCCTGGAACTCCTCCACAACCCACTCCCTCTGATTCATCTTCCTCTCCTCCATCTAGCACAACTCCCAAACCCAGGTTGATTAGGGTAAAAATGCTTGCTCGAAAAATAGTGGCTTTTGGGGCTATTTTAAAGAAGTTGAATGCAAAACTAAAGGCAATCTAGGTCCAAGACTCTGAGTCTAAATATGATCCTGAGTCGTACAAGTCAGCTAGTGATGGGGAAGAAACTAGGTATTTTGACTCGGAGAAGGCTCAAGATTCACAGGTAATTTCTTCTGTGTCTGAGAATTTAGAAACTAGGTTTATTCTAGTTAGGCCAATCAGGGATGTAGAATTACCTAAAGTAGGTAGTAGTGGTGGTAAAAAGAAATCTGCAAAAGAAAAAGAGAAAGAGGGTGCATGTGGTGAAGAGAGGGGAAATGGATAAAAAGTGGTTGATCATTCACCCACTGCTGGTTTGTTTGTGCCTGTTATCTATGGGGTTGAACAAGAACATATAGAAGAGAGTGGCAAGAAGTCAGGGGGAAGTGGTTCTGGTAAAGCTGCTGAAGAGAGTGGCAAGAAATCTGCAAAATACGCCCCTTTGATACATCAAGCATGAGAACTCCTACACTCCCTCACTTCGCCATGGCCACTCATAAAGTGGGGATGGATATTGCCAGGCCCCTCCCAGCAGGGCGAGGTAAGGTGCGCTTCCTTTTGGTTTTAACTGACTATTTCTCTAAATGGGTGGAAGCTGGTGCATACACTAAAATATGCGAGCAAGAAGTTATTGCATTCATATGGAAAAATATAATATGCCGCTTCAGCATCCCAAAAGAAATCAGCTACAACAACGGACCTCAGTTTGTCGGGAAGGGAACAACCAAGTTTTTTTTTAAAAAATGGCACATCAAGCAAATACTCTCCATACCATATCATCCCGCCGGCAATGGCCAAGCCGAATCCTCCAACAAAATGATATTAAATATATTGAAAAAGAAACTCGAGGACGCCAAGGGGTTATGGCCTGAACTACTACCAGAAGTACTGTAGGCATACTGTACCACACCAAAAACACGTACAGGCGAGACGTCATATTCATTAGTCTACGGGACTGACGCTATTATACCCATCGAATTCAAAGAACCTAGCCTGAGATACTCCAACGAGAGCAGAACAAGTAATGACGAAAGCAGATTACAAGATCTGGATGAAGTCGTAGAGCGAAGAGATATGGCTCACGTAAGAATGATATCCCAAAAGCAACAAGCAGAAAGGTACTATAAAAAGATGGCCAAAGTACGACCACTCAAAGTCAGGGACAATGTTCTCAAAGCTAAAACACAAGCAGCGAAAGACCCAAATGAAGGAAAACTGGGAACAAACTGGGGTGGGCCATACAAAATCATGGCAACAGCAACTAAAGGAGCATTCATATTAGAGACAATGGAAGGAAAACTACTACAAAATAACTGGAATGTCGCCCATCTCAAATACTTCCACTTCTAAAAAGAGGCGTCGCCTACGTCGTGCTCTTTTTCCCACCGGGGTTATGTCCCGATCGGGTTTTCCCTGTGAGATTTTTAATGAGATGATGTGACGATCCAAAAGGGTCATCACCTGTTTTCCTATTTATTTCGTGCTTCTGAGGCCTTGAATCTAAGGCCCCGTGAAATTCCTACTTAAAAACCCGGATCCCGTGGTGCCAAGTTAGGATCATGTGTTAGAAATTAGTAATGCATTAAAAAGTTAAGAATAAGTTTCCAGAAAAATGCAAGAAATGCGATCCAGAATACGGTCGCATAATAGAAATGCGGACCGCATATCTGCCGCAGAGTGAGGCAGAATGTTGGTCAAAATTGAAGTCAGTTATGTGGTAAAAATGCGGTCGCATAATCGAAATGCGGACCGCATAGTCGTCGCATTTTCTCCTTTGAATTTTGTGAGTGTCAGTTCTGTGGTGCACTTTGCGACCGCAGAACATGAATGCGGACCGCATTATTACCGCAGACTGAGTCAGAACGTATCATTTTTGAGAGGCATTTTGCGGTCCATTATGCGGACCGCATGTTCATTCTGCGATCGCAGATGCGATCGCATGCATATTTCACTCGGGGCTCCAATTTTCTAATTTTAACCCGACCTCCCTATCGATATATTCGACATTATGGCTCATTCTAAGCCTATTTTCTGAGATTGTTAGAGAGAGAAAGAGGGTCTTAGAGGTGGAAAGTGTCCCCCCATCAAATTCTCCTTAGAATTTTGCTATATCCTTGAAACTAATCAAGTGAAGGCTCCTGAATCTTCATCCCAA
>MU717644.1:162659-173754 GCA_026770625.1 Nicotiana glauca | reverse complement strand
AACGGTAAATTTTTATGATATGAAATGAACCAGTAATGTGGTATACACCGTGTATTATCGTTCAAATTAATCAAAGGCATGAGTTTCCGCATTCATATTGAGTTGGGGTAGAAAGTGTTCGGTAAGGCTTGCTCAGTCGGGTTCAATTGATTGAGCGCCGGTCGCGCCTCCCGAGGTTGGGGCGTGACATTGAAAACCTCATTTGGGTTACCTCGATTTGTGTGCATAGTCCGGGCGCGTAGCCGAAAAAGCTTAAATGTGAATTCTATGAGAAAAATGTAAAATTTTGATATTAAATTGATTACATTTGACTTCGGTCAATATTTTGGACAAACAGACCCGGACCCGGACCCGGACCCGGACCCGGACCCGGACCCGGACCCGGACCCGGACCCGGACCCGGACCCGGACCCGTGATTTGACGGTCCCATAGGGTCCGTAGAAAAATATGGGACTCGGGCGTATACCCTGAATCGAATTTTGAGGTTCCAAGCCCGAGAAATGAATTTTTGAGTAAAATTATTTTTCTGAAATTATTATGGAAAATTGAAATAAAAATTTATTAGAACGTATTGGTATCGGGCCCGTATTTTGGTTCCGACGCCCGGTACAGGTCTTATATGTGATTTAAGATATTTCTATAAAGTTTGGTTGAAATTGGACGTCGTTTGACGTGTTTCAGACTATAAGTTCTAAATTGAAAATTTATGAAGTTTGAAGAAAAAGCTATTGATTTTGAGGTTTGATTCATTGGTTTTGATGTTATTTTGGCAATTTGATCACACAGTTAAGTTCGTAGGATGTTGTTGAGTTAGTGCATGTGTTTGGTTAAGAGCCCTGAGGGCTCGGGAGTGTTTTAGAGGTGTTTTGGAGTGATTTCAGACTTAGAAACGTTGCAGAAAATGGGTTTCAGTTGTTGCAGACAATTCCTTCTTCGCATTCGCGATGCCTCGTCCGCGTTCGTGATGCCTTGAGTTTGTCCTTCATCGCGTTCGCATTACTCCCTCGCAAACGCGTAGGGTTATTTGACCCTAGGGGACTTGGCCAAATTTTCCTCTTCGCGTTTGCATATAACCACTCGAGAATGCGTAGCCTTGCAAATTTCTTCACCGCGTTCGCGTAAGCTCCCACGCGTTCACATAGAATAAATTCTGGACCCCCAGCCTTTTCTCTTCACGTTCGCGTCCTTTCCATCGCGAATGCAATGGTCTGTTTAGTCAACCCTTCGCGAACACGACCCTCTTTCCACGAACACGAAGGGCAATTTCGCCCTATTATTTAAAATGTCCAAAACAGAACAGTGACGGGAATTTTTCATAAAAACACACGAGCTCCTTCTTCTCCAAGGTCTTTAGGCGTCCATTGAATCTCCCTTTCACCAAAACTTCTTGGGTTAGCAAATCTTAACTCGTTTTCTTCATTTTCCATCAATAATTGTTGAATTCCTAAGCCTAAAACATGTAATTTAGGGTAGAAATTGGGGGAAAAGGGTAGAGTTAGGGCTTTTTACTTTTCTTGATTTAGAGCTCGTTTTGGGGTAGAATTTGAGAACAAATTATATATTCGGGCTCGTGGGTGAATGGGGGATTTGATTTTGGTCTGAACCTCGTATTTTGACCAAACAGGCTCAGGGGCGATTTTGGGATTTTTGGAAAGAAAGCTTGGAAATCTATAATTAGACATTGGATTTGATTTGTTTAGCATATACTGATATTATGAAGTCATTATTGTATAGATTCGATTGAGTTGGAGCCGAATTCGAGAGGGAAAGCGGTTGTTGTGGATTGATTTGGCCGTGGAAGATGAGGTAAGTATTTGGTTTAACCCTAGCTTCAGGGAATAGGAGTTGAGTTTTATTTAATACTTGCAAATTGTCGAGTACGATGTATAGGCATATACATTGGTGTCTAGCATGACCGTGAGTCCTTATTTTGCAAATAGTTGGAATTATTGTTATATTTTCCATGATTAATTGATGACTTCTATATGTTGTAAAGATCTTGTGAAAGTAAATTGTGATCTTTAAACTTCGTGGAGCATTGGCTCGAGTTAAAATGCAAATTATGAAGGTATATGAGATAAGTAAATCCTTGGAGCATTGGCTCAAGTGGTAATGTGCACTGTGAGATGAAAGTAAAAGAAAGATAAAGAGTTAATGATTTATTCCCTTGCTGGGACGTAGTTGATTATTGATATTGTACCCTTGCCGGGTTTTTAATTGTTGTCTTGTATTCCCTTGCCGAGATTTCCATTATTTTTTTATTAATTCCCTTGCCCTTGTTTGTGACTATTGATTTGGGTAAGGAAAAGTGTTAAAGCACGAAGGGTGATGCCATGCATTGTTTGCTTCTTATGATTAAAGAGTGTAAAACACGAAGGGTGATGCCATGCATTGTTTGTTTATTGTGAGGAAAAGAGAGTAAAGCACGAAGGGTGATGCCGTGCACATTTGATATACTATTGCTTGGTGAGGATGAGAGTAAAAGCACGAAGGATGATGTCGTGCACTTGTTGATCTATGTTTCTTATTGTTGTGTGAGTTGTGCTTTTCCTTTGTATAAGTCAATTTATACTTGAAAATGTTATCTCCCCACAGCATGCTTCCCCTCCCATATTGTTTACTTGTCTTGTATTTCGATTCCGTTGTATATATATATGATTGCACAGGTTTATGTGGTGGTCCAGTCTAGCCTCGTCACTACTTCGCCGGGGTTAGGCTAGACACTTACCATCACATGGTGTCGGTTGTGCTAATACTACACTCTGTGCTAATTTGCACAGATCCAGGTTTCGGACAGCAGTAGCAGCAGTATTAGTGTGGGAGCAGGCCTTCAGTCCAGCGAGACCCGAGGTAGCCTTACAGGCGTCCGCAGGCCCGGCGTCTCCCTTATCTTATTTTTTTTAGTCTGTTATCTGATTGTATCGAGACAAACAGTTTGTGTTTCTTTCTGACATTGTATTTAGTATTCTTAGCAGTTTGTGAGTACAGTGACACCAGTCTTGGGTAGAGAATTTTGTTAAACTTTTGTATTTCTATTAAGTTTTATATAATGCCAAGACTTCTGCTTATTATTGAATTTTGTTGCTTTTATATTTTGCCGTTAATTGTTAAAATGTGTTAGATCATTAATGGAAATGTAATTAAAATTGTCTTGCCTAGATCTCATTTGTAGGCGCCATCACGACTTTCGAGGGTAGGAAATTCGGTTCGTGACAAGTTGGTATCAAAGCACTAGGTTACATAGGTCTCACAACTCACGGACAAACTTAGTAGAGTCTGAGCGATCGGTACAGAGACGTTTGTATTTATCCCCCAGAGGCTACCGGGTTAGGAAAAGTTTCACATTTGTTCTTTCTTGTCGTGCAATGTGGTTTCTCAATGCAAATTGAATTTCTACTCTATTCTTTCGCAGATGGCGAGAACACGTGCTTCCTCATCTTTCGATCAGCAGTCCGAGCCCCAGGTAGCTCCCACTAGGAGAAGAGTACAAGGCCGTGCTAGAGGCCGAGGTAGGGGCAGAGCTCAGCCTTGAGCAGCAGCACCAGTGGCGGAGCCTCAGGTCGACTTTGACGAGGAGGTTCCGACCCCAGCCCCAGCAGTTCCGGTGAGCCCAGCTTAGGTCCCAGAGGGGTTTATTGCTACCCCATTTCTTCAGGAAACTTTTGTTTGATTGGTGGGCCTCATGGAGAGTGTTACCCGAGCGGGTTTACTCCCTATAGCACCAACTGTCTCTCAGGATGGATGAGGGGCCCAAACTCCTGCTACTCGTACTCCGGAGCAGGTAACTCCTCATGTTCAGGCTACAACAGTTCAGCCAGTTGGAGCAGCTTAGCCGGGTGTGGTAGCCCAGGCAGGTAATGGGGCATCCATGTCTGCCGATGCTTTATGGAGATTGGATAGGTTCACCAAGATCTTTACTACTACTTTCAGTGGTGCACCCACCGAGGATCCTCGGGATTATTTGGACAGCTGCCACGAGGTTCTTCGGAAAATGGGTATTGTTGAGTCCAATGGAGTTGATTTCGCTGCATTTCGCTTATCTGGATCTGCCAAGACTTGGTGGAGGGATTAGCTAGACCAGAAGGGTCTCCAGCCTTGACTTGGGAGCAGTTCACGCATACATTTTTGGAGAAGTTTCTCCCTGTCACACAGCGTGAGGCCTATCGGAGGTGGTTCGAGTGTCTCCATCAGGGATCTATGTCAGTCACCCAGTACAAGACCAGGTTTATTGAGTTGGCTCGCCATGCTACTGCCATACTCCCTACTGAGAGGGAGAGAGTGAGATGATTTATTGATCGACTCATCCAGCCTATTCATCTCCAGATGACTAGAGAGGCGGGGAGTGATATTACATTTCAGGAGGCGGCCAATGTGGCCCGGAGGGTCAAGATGGTATTGCCACAGGGGGTGGTCATAGAGCAGACAAGAGACCCCATCAGTCAGGCCGATTCAGTGGTACCTCATCTGGAGAAAGGGATTCTTATGATAGGGGTCAGCCTTCTAGGCCTTTCCAGTCAGCCCTCCAGGTTTCTCAGGGTGCCCCAGTGTAAGGCCCCGGAAATTTTTTTCGAGTAATTTAAGATTTCGTCATGCTAAGGTAAGCTAAATTATTTTAATTCGTGTGCAAATAACAATTTATGATATGATGGATATCAATTGGATATGTTAATAAGTGTATAAGTCATAATAGAAGTGAATTGGGGTCTAAGGAAAGGCCTAAGTCTAAGCCAAGTTGGAAAATTGCATATTACACGAAATTTGTAAATGAGCGCGCATAAGACCTCACTTTGAACGATCATATATCCAGTTATATAAGGATTTGTGTGAAGCAAAACCTATAAAATTAAATCCCTTTGAGTCTAGTTTCTAACGCAACAAACCGTTTGTCATTTGGAGTTGTATACAGAAAGTTATGACCATTTTATTGGGCGTGTGTCACTAGCGCGCCCGCACTAAATGTGCGCGCCCAAAGACAGAGCACTGGGCAAACTAGCGCGCCCAGATGCGCGCCCAGATGCGCGCCCAGGTGCGCGACCGTGCTAGTAGCGGGCCTCTAAATATACCTAAGGACGGGAAATGATAGAACTTGAGTCATTTCTCAAGCCTAGGGCTTCCCCAACACCCCCCCAATTTNCTACAAGAGGTAATCCTACACCTTAGACTTACATATATTGAGTTATTATGGAATTATGAGTATGAATCATGTATTACAACATATGGTATGGTGATTGGAAGCCATAAATTCCCAATTCAAATACATGACCATAGTAGGGATTTAAAGATGATTATTCGATGAAATTTTGTTGGTTGGATGTGAATGGTTGATCACACATGTGATGTTAGGAGTATAAATTATTGAAGAAAAACAGTGGGATGAATTATTGGTTAATAGTGATAATTGGATGAACCAATACTATAGATATGAGCTGGAAAGATTTATACCTACAAGGTGTTTGATAATATGCCTAAATGGCATAAGTTATGGAATTTGTTACTAATATTGGTCCTATTGAATGTTGTATTGTAGATTGAAGTTGTTTAAGTGTATTGGAACATTGTAGTATCATTAAGGGGGAAAATCCCAGGTGTATGGCTAACTTTAACCTTTGTAAAGTCAACTTGTTTGGAGTACAAGAAATTGGTACGTGTTATTTATGTGAACTATTTGTGATTTTTGTTGTTTCACGGGTATCAAGGCAAGATGGCCTATTTTATGAATTCTTGTGATTAATATGTCTTGAACGTTGTTGGTTATGTTTTCCCAATATAATAGTGTAAGTAATTGGCAATAAACCAAATGTGATTGTGAAAGTGTTATGTGGCAAGAGTTGAGAAACAAATGATGGAAGAAAATCATAAATGATGCAATTGGAACAACTGTGGCAATAACATATATGGCTTGTTGTGGGTAATTATTGTGGTGACTTAAATTGCATATGAGTTGTTGAATATGATGGAAATGGTATTGATAACTACATAAATTATTGTGAATTGTTGTGGTTGCTCTTTGAGAATTATTGTTGTTGTTCTATGTGAATTGTTGTTGTTGTTGTTGTTGTTGTTGTATTTTTTGTGAATTGTGACTTGTACGGTAGGATCGGGCTGCACGCCGCAACACGAAGTAATAAGGTGTGGGTTGTGGTGATAAGGGTGGCCGAGGTAATAAGGGTGGAAAAGTGATCGAAATCACTATTGAAATGAAATTGTGAAAAAGATTGTGAAATCATTGATGTGAAAATGTTGAATGGGGAAAGGGAGAGATTGTAAACTTGTTTGGCTTGATTGTACCTTTCATGTGCATTTGATTGATGATTCTATTATTGTTTGTTATCTATGTAGTGATTGATCTTACTTGGGGTAAAGTTTGTTCATACATACCAGTACAATTCAAATGTACTGACGTCCCTTTTGTCGGGGACGCTACATTTCTGTTATGATTGTAGGTGGTTCTATAGCAGGTACTCCAGTCCACGGGCAGTAGCACTCCTTCACTCTCTGTCAGCTGTATTGGTGAGCCCCTTTCTTTTCGGGGCCCTACATGGCTCAAGCCTCTTTTATTCCGGAGTCTCGTTTTTTGTTTTTGTGTAAGATATAGCTGGGGCCTTATTATCGAAAAGTGTGGTATCACTCTTTTGTATCCCTAGAGGCTCCATAGACAAGAATTGTGGGTTGAGAACTTATGTAAACATGTATTTTGTACATTGGGCGATGTAAGTTGTAAACCACGCTAAGTAACCATGTATGCTATGTATTTTTTGTAAAAAGGTGTTGAATTATAATTGGCTATTTCATTTGATCAATGAGTAATGAGAACACGGGGTAATACGTGGGATAGGAAAGACACCCAGGTCTGCTTGGCTGGGGCTACCCGATCGAGCGCCGGTCGCGTCCCTCGGTTTTGGGGCGTGACAAACTTGGTATCAGAGCCTAAGGTTTTAAAGCGTCCTAGGATGTCTCGGAGCCGTGTCTAGTAGAGTCCTTCTTATCGGTGTGTTGTCGACCACATCTATAAGTTGGAGACTACGTGGACATTTCGGAATATTACCCTTCTTCAACACTCCAAATCGTGCGATAAAGCTTGACTATAAGATTCTAACTCGTGCGTTGAGATTCATGGTAAGTTTAAATGCTCTTTCGTCTATTTCAAGTAATGTTGTCATATGTCATGACCAATGGGCAAAGACATGGATATTAAGGAGATTGCACATGTATCTTGTTGAACAAATAGTATGGATATATAGTATAAGTACATAGTACCATAAGTATACTTTATTTGAGAATGTGTTAAAAGTGATTACCCGCCCAAAAAAGCATTGATTTGATAAATGAGACGTAAGTTTGAATAGCACACGTGGTTAGTGCGAGAAGTATGTAAATGATCCTAAGGTGTGAAAGAAAATTGGTTATATAAGCACGTGATATATGAGAGAATGACCAAGAGATTAATGATGAGATTGTAAGTCTCTCACGTGAGGTAAGAAGTTATGAAATGAGACTCAATTGAACCCAAGACGAGAAGACCCTTGTACTACGAACTTTATAAGGACCCAAAAATGTACGAAGTTGTATTACACTCATAAAGGATATTGACATGAGAAATTGGAATCCCAGACCTGTGTGGCTGAATAAGAGTAGGGAACTTATGAGATTAATACTATGATGACATAAATCTCCCTAATAGTTGAATATATATATATATATAAGGGATAGATATATGAGGCATATATCCCTAAAGTTTCTAAATTCAAGACTTGTGTCAAAATCCAGGACATTCTCCCCAAGAGGGGGAGGAAGGGCCGTCGTGAGGCCACTTAAATACAATGAAACAAGAGTGAGACAATGTAGCTATGATGTTTGAATATTTTTGTTGAAGACATGCGTGGTCTAGAAAAGAGATAAAGGGTGACATGACTCTCTGAAAAGATATGCTAATGATAGATAACTAATACCCCAAGAAGGTGGAAGGTTAAGGAAGGTAAATTCTTCACACATGGCAATGTGAATGATAGGGTCAAATATCCTAGAAAATAAGAGTATGTTTGTAAAGGGATTTTATAATTGTTAGAAGGTCAGGAGCAATGGAACCCAAGGAAGTACCATAGGTCAAATGTGAAAGATTGCGAGTTTTTAGAATGGGCTAATCATAGATTTGTGATTAAACCAAAGTTCCAGTACATTAATAACGGCAGAACAAGTGGGAGAAATAAATGTGATGATACAATAACCCAAGAGGATATTTGGGCTTGATGGAGAGCCTCTAAAGAATCTTACAAACAGATAAGTGTTAAGTGATACACGGACGAACACACTTTCCCAGATATCCTAATAAGAGTTAAGAGGTGAGCCGGATGAAATACCTAAGGTAAAAGACCACATAACATATGGAAGAGTGTGTGGCCATTCACTAACTAGGAAGAATGAGGCGAGAAGAAATGAGGAGAAAAACTTTAAATTGAGATGGTCATGGTTATCATAAAATATCGTGCATCAGAATGGTTGACTCGATTAGAGCACAACTGTTAATAAAAGTTATAAGGGACTAACCGCAATGCAACAGAATTGGGTGACACAAAATATCAACTAAAGGATCTAGAAATAGTTCATGTCTACATACAATGGGAAGTGAGAATACCGATGGTGAAGTTGTGGTATTGTAATCTTATTAAACTAGGCATAATGATATTACAAGTTCACGGGAGGCAGACA
Source organism: Nicotiana glauca (assembly GCA_026770625.1). Lineage (NCBI taxonomy): Eukaryota > Viridiplantae > Streptophyta > Magnoliopsida > Solanales > Solanaceae > Nicotiana > Nicotiana glauca. The sequence goes on along the minus strand of MU717644.1, from coordinate 165,047 downwards.
AATGCGTGGAACAATAAGGCTATTAACTATGCACTATCCACAAAATGGAATGGGAATGAAAGTTTCAAGTAGAAGGAAAAGATGGTACTAGCATATTGTCCAGGACAAAGGGTGATCAATAAGGGAAAGACAACACATCTACCCAAAGGGAAAATGAAAGGTTCAGAATAGATTGAAAGAGGATGAACACTTGTTATGGACCAGAAATGTTTAGCATGGTAATTCCTAAGTCGCAATATCAGGGAACTCTATTGGTAGCTACAATATGGGGAATGATGTGAGTCACTCATCGAGGATAGAATCAGGTGGACTAAGTCTTACATTTAAGAGTAAAACCAAAAGTTGTTGAAGAATTGAGGAGGATCTTAAGTTTCAGATAATGCCCTTCTCGGGCCAGTGACCCTTCCTAAATTATATACATATAAAGGGTGTTGATATGTGTTTTGGGCAGTGTTTAACCATAAATAGGGATTGTGAGAATATTCACATGGAAAGTAGTGCGGTTTCTTAAATTCTATAAGGCACATATGGGGAGAAGAGGTTGGATAAGAAAAGTCGGAGCACAATGTTACCTTATATTTGATGCAATGTCATGCAGGATAGTGTTATCAGGGTATGTGTGCAAGTTAACAGGTGTTATTCATTTGAGATAGAAGGTCATATGAGAAAACTCATTTAGTGATATCTTTTGTTAAGGATTTGGAAGAGTTAGTAGCAATTATTCACATGAGATTGTAACCATATCAGGGAAATTACAGTAGGACTCAATTCGTGGGAGGTTTTATGTAAGAGGAATATGATAAAGATGTTCCACTAATGATGCAACATGTTAAGGTGATAGTTTATGCCTCCAGGCAACTCAAGAATCAAGGGAAAAAAATTAATTAGAAATTGCAGCAGTGGTATTTGCTTTGAAGATTGGCACCATTGTTGGTATAGGGTCCATGTTGATATAGTGACGGACCATAAGAGCTCTCAATATAATTTCAAACAGAAAGAATTTAATTTGAGAAAGAGAATATAGTTGGAGTTACTCAAAGGTTACGACATCGATATTCTATATCACCCGGGAAAAAAAATCCAATATTGTGGCGGACTTTATGGCAAAATGTATGAACTGTCGGCAAGTGGAGGCCGAACATTAAAGGCCTAGAGGATTGTTACAAAGAATAGAAATTTCAATGTGGAAAGGGGAAATGATCAATGTGGATTTTTTTTTGGTAGGATTACCGTGCACTACATGCAAGTTCAACTCAATTTGGGTAATCGTAGATCGACTCACGAAATCAGCTCACTTTCTGCCAGTCAAGTCCACCGATACTGCAGAACAGTATGCTCAGTTGTACATCAAGGAAGTAGTCAGACTTCATGGCACTCCATTTTCTTCTATCTCGGATCGAGGGGCTCAATTCACAACAAACTTTTGGAGGAAATTTCAGCAAGGTTTGGGTGCTCAAGTAAATCTCAATTCGACTTTCCGTCCGCAGATTGTAGGTCAGGCGGAGCGACTATTCAGACGCTTGAAGATGTGTTGCGATCTTGTGTTCTAGCTTTCAAAGGTAGTTGGGATGACCATTTGTCATTTTTTGAGCTTGCTTACAATAACAGCTTTCATGCCAGCATTCAGATGGCCCCATTTGAGGCATTGTATGGAAGGAGGTGTAGGTCTCCGGTTAGATGGTTCGAAGTGGGTGAAGTAGAATTGATAGGGCTAGATCTCGTGCATCAGGCTATGGAAAAAGTTCAAATCATTCAGGAGAGGATGAAAAATACTCAGAGTCGCCAGAAATCCTATACGGACATAAGTTGAAGAGAATTGGAAATTCCAAGTAGATGATTGGGTGTTCTTGAAAGTATCTCCCATTAAGGGAGTCATGCAATTTGGGAAGAAAGGGAGGTTGAGCCCAAGGTATGTCGGGCCATATCGGATCGCTCAAAGGATAGGACAAGTGGCTTATAGGCTGGAATTGCCCTTTGGGATGTCATTAGTGTACCCGGTGTTCCATGTGTCTATGTTAAAGAAAGTAGTTGGGGATCCATCCACCATTGCGCCAATTGAGACTATTGAGGCCAATGAAGAGTTATCGTATGAAGAAATTCCGGTTGCTATTGTTGATAGGTAAGTCCGAAAATTGAGGAACAAGGAAATTACTTCAGTTAAAGTGTTGTGGCAAAGTTAACAAGTCGAGAAAGCCACGTGGGAAGCGGAAAAAGAAATGAAGAGAAATATCCCCATATATTCGAACAAGTCAAGTAGTTGCGAACGATTGTCTTCAAGCAATTTGAGGTAGTGTTTAGATTTGTGCAAAGGTACCCCAGTTTCCCGAAATTGCCTTATTGGTGTAACTTCCCAATGTGTGCCAGATTGCAAATGTTGTTGCTATTTGG